>MU612614.1:0-14840 GCA_025201675.1 Cunninghamella echinulata
GTTTTAATAATTTAATAATTCTTTTAAATAAAAACAATAAAACAAACTCCTCCTAAAAAGAAAATTTACCAATATTTTTTTTTTTTTTTTTTTTTGATTTAATTGATTTTTTTTTTGTTGCATAACATTCATTGTTTTTTATTTTATTTTTTTAAAAAAATAACCTTTTAGCAACAAGTTACACAAATTTATATTGAAACTTTAAATGTAAAAATAAAAGCGAATTCCATTTTAAAGAATAAATAATTTTAATGGTATTTATTAAACAATAGTAATTAACATTAGCTAATAATAATAATAATAATAATAATTTTTAGTCCTGCTAAAACTTGTACCTAACATATTGAATATTTATTATAGATTCGCCATTCTTGATTTTTGGCTCAAGGATCTACCTAAATGAGGACGTTGATGATGTCGAACTAGAAAAAAAACTGAGGGTTGGTTAATGATGACTAGTTTTGAAAAACTAACAAGTCGAGGCCGTATATTGATAATAGGATTAAGACTATCTTGGTACGATTCCTTTTTATTTACTAACGGATGAATCATTTTTTCTTTTTTTCTATACAATGAAATGAATAATGAGTAAAGGGAAAAAAGTATACAAATTAAAAAAAATAAGCTCATTTAAATATTTTTTTTAATAATGCAATTACATGTTATTTCTTAAAAGGAAAATTAATAGGAAAGTAATGATTACTAGTTTTTTTTTTTATTAAAAAAAAAAAGATAATTTCCATTTTTGATATCATTCCATTCGTTTTTTTTTTTTTTTTTTTTTTTTTTTTTTTTTTTTTTTTTTTTTTTTTTTTTTTTTTTTTTTTTTTTTTTTTTTTTTTTCGGCTTCGAATATGTTATGTATACATATCATTCCATATCTTTTACCGAAATAATGAAAAAATAATATAAAATGTGGGTACATATGTATTAAGATTTAATCCAAAGTTCTAGATTTCATTGGTTTTTATTGTCTAGATTCTTATTATTTTTTTTTTTACTATATCACCTTTTCAGTTTTATTATTATTATACTATTTACATAGACGTTAAAAAAAAATGAGTTTTTTAAAATTAGCGTTACTTTTTATTTTACATTTATTTCAATTTTATATTAGACCGTTATATCACAATTTCCTTTACCAATTCATTGGGAAATAGTATGTATGTTTCAATGATGTATGAAAATCATCCATTTCTAAAAACATTTTTTTTTCTGGATGTATATGCGTGATCATATTACATGTGATCACTATTACTATTTATTTATATTGAATTTATACTAGGCAACCTTGCAATAATATTTTTATCAGTTAATGTGTATATAAAAAGTTACTAGATGTATAAACCAATTTAGAAGTGATGAATATTTTATTTAACCCAAAATAAAAATTATGATTATAATATTATAATGATTAGGGTTAATTGGAACATCTAACAGCAGAAATAACTACTGAAATACAAGAGATGCTATTATTCAATATTACATTCAATAAGATATGGGCTATTTTATAAAACAAATGCAATTAAAAATAAGCGCAGAAAATAGAGTATCAAAATTAAAAAATTAAGAGAGACTAGAATGGTTAATAGGAGAAAAAAAGAAAAAAAGAAAAATAATGAACTTTGTTTTTTATATGGTTGAAAAAGTTAATTTTTTTTAAAATAATAAATAAATAATATAATAATATGCTGAACACCAATAAAAAATACCCACAATGATGAGGTTCACTCAATGGAAAGTATATATACTGCACCATTGTAAAATCTTTAATAAGATAGTATATCTGATGAAGGGAATTGATATTCATAAAAAGTAGGGTACAATCAATTGGGATAGAGATTTGTCAGTGCTATAATGTGAAATGATGTAGGCATAATAGCAAAAACCGTAGGGCTACTATATTCAGTTGGGAATTGCTGTTAACCATTTTTCGAAAATAAAATAAAAATATCGCGAATGAACATCATATAAAGTCATTTTAGTTATCGATAAAAGAATCTTTTCTTTTCTTTTTAATACAATTCATAGTGTGAGTGACAATTTAAACAGTAAATATATATATATATATATATATATTGTAGAATAGCCTTTGGTTTGTTGATCTAAAATTAATGAACAATATTTCAAGCCCATTATGTAAATCATTATATTATCGTCGTTAAGTTGATTTATATCTTTTTTATCGCGCTTAGTAAATATTGGATCCTGTTTTTTTAATTGTTAATATTTGCCCAAAAAAATATCCAACTCGTTTTTGTATTAAAAATGTTTCCTTCAATTACTTTTAATTTTCTCAGTTAATCCATATTTTATTTGCAAGATTTAATAATGCTCTTACTGAGTTTATTAGACCAATTAATGTAATTTACCTTTCCTATATATTATTATAAAAGATAATATTATAATCGCTTCCCTATACATATTGCGAATTTTTGATATATATCCATAAATATCCATATTTTAGGCAATATATATACACTGATATTTAAGTCCAATTGTAGTAGATCTTATAAATATATCATGCCAGCCACTCCTTCAGTTGTATATATTATCAACTAGAATAGGATAAAAGATGTCATTTCGGGTAAAAATAAAATAAAATAAAATTACATTAGCTTCTTTTAATAAAGATGGTTATATATACCTATTACTTACTTTGATAGCCTTTAAGTAATCTTTTAAAAATGGTTTTAGCTGCTTTATTATCTTGAAGTAATAGTAGTTATAGAGTGACTTAGTCGGAATTTAAAATGTTATTATAAATTCTCCAATTTTTTTTCCTTCTGTCTTTTTCTTTCGTTCATTTTTTTTTTTCATTATATTTATTTTTTCTATATACAGCTTATTTATTCATTATGAACGCACCTGATAGATTTGAATTATTTGTTATTCCAGATGGGCGCAAAAAGTAAATATTATTATTATAATTCAATGCCATCAATTCTATATAAATGTATCATTTCATATAATTTATGTTTAATATTATTATTGTTTATTACTATTTTATAAAATTACAATAGAGTAGAAATGGAAATAGATAGTCGTATTCCTAACGCTGCTACTTTTAAAATTGAAAGAGAAGATCATACTTTAGCAAATATGTTAAGAAGGTAAATCAAGTAATATATATATATATAATTACATGATCTATTTTATTTTTTATTTTTATAAAATATATTAATATTGAAAATACATATTATAATATTTATACAGTCAACTTTTGAAAGATCCACGTGTATTATTTGCCGGATACAAAGTACCTCACCCTTTAGAACACAACTTTTTAATCAAGATTCAAACAGTACCAGGTACCTCACCAGGAAAGGCGCTTAATGATGCCACTTCAGAATTAATATCAGAAATAAATGCGTTGAAAAATAAATTTGATATGGATGTTCTTCGCCATCGTACCTTTGAAGATGCTAAAACCACTCAAGGGGTTGGAGGATATGATGATAATATGGCCATGGATCAACATAGACCTCCTATGGATGTAGACTTTTAAATATATATATATATGCGTGTGTGTTGTATGAACACCTTTTATTTTTATTTTATGGTTTTATTATTATTATAATATGTAGAAATATATAAAAAAAGAGAGATACTTTTTTTTATTATTGTAAATACCAACTTGAATCTTTTATTATTATTATTATTATTATTAAAACTATTTATTTTATTTCAATGATTTTTAATTGTATAACACAAAAAAAAAAACTGGCTTTTGTCATATTATTACTATTATTTTTTAATGACAAAATTAATTTAAAACAAAATGCTATCTAATATTCATCAAAATAAACATCAATATATCTTAATTTTTCATTTAAATTTATATGAACATATAATCATATATACATACATACATAAACTATTTCAATGATATTCATATTACGTATTAAGAAAAGTGATCTACTATTAATATTTTTGATTTTTCTAACGATACAATTAATTCTATATATCGTGTTTAATATGTACCAAATAAACACCAGCACTATTTATTCACCGTTGAGTTTGCATTTCAGTGATTTTTATATTATAATTTTTGTTTTCAAAAAAAAAAAGGACAGATTGACTCATAATACTTATTATATTAATAATCGCAATAAATATAAATATAAATACACATAGTTTATTTAATATTTTTCTTCAAAATGAACACCAACGCTATTTAACCTTTGAATTAAATCTGTATTCCAAAAAGCAGCACTTGGGGTTAAAACACCATAAGGAATCTTATCCATTTCACTATCCTTTAAAATTGTTAGAGCACATTGCACTACAATACGAGGTGTTGCGACGTAGCCTGGTTCAGGACCATATACTACAGTTGTTAATTCCGCATTCAAAGGTGTTTTCAATGGATCAATATTTCCTAATGACACTGTTTGATATCCTTTACTTCTAAAAATAATTTCAAAACTAGTTTGTTGTAATTGTTCCTGTGTTGGGTGTTCCTTTGAAAAGACTCCTGCTGAAAACCGCTCTGGATAAGCTAATAATAACTGTCGTCCCCATGGTGATGATGCAAGAAATGTAAAAATGAATCCATAAATATAATATAACATGGCAATCCAAAAGGATGGAATTAAAAAATAAGCCGAGAATTGAACAGTGGGTGGCATGACAGCTTTATTATTATTATTTTTATTTGGCGACGATGGGCTTTTTTTTGTTGATGCTGTTGTATTAGCATATCCTGTTAAAAATAATTGTTGTGAAAGTCGTACAATTGAAGGATCAGCAAATACAAAAGGAACGTGATATCCATATTGCTTATCCCATGTTAAACGTTTATGAAATTTAAGTTTAGGCCCAATTGTTTTAGGTAGTTGTGCCAGCTCTGATGCTTTTCTAATTTCTCGAAGTAATTCTACTGATCCAAATCCGTGCACTTTTGATATAAGAATAAAAATAAAAATAAAAGTAATAAAAATAATTAATAAAATATAAATATTTACAAATAAACATATGTTAAATAATAAAATATTTTGTTTCATAGCTATTGTAATACAACCCCATCCAATTCTTTTTTTTTTTATATTTTAGAATATTTTAGAATATTTTTTAATATACCTGCAGATTCATAAGTAGCATATCCTGCACGTAATCCAGCATTACCAGAATGAAGTTTAAAAAACATTTCTATTTGTGTGGGTGTCCATCCTTGAGCAGTATATAATTGTTTAATCCATAAAACACTCATATCAGTAGGAACCTAAATATATATTTATATATATATATATAGAAATATATATAAAACGTGTTAATATATCTAAAAAATAATATTAATGAGCTACCCCAAGTTCTGTGATTGAATCTTATTAAAAAAAATATGAATACAATTATATTTACGCTATCAACTCCACAAGAATGAACAATGGTAATGTTTTTATTGGATGCTTGTTTATGATAAGTTCTTTGCATACGTTCAACAAATTCAGGTTCACCTGTTACAAATAAAATAATAGTAACAAATTAAAAAATCATGATAAATATATTCCATTATCAAAAAATAATATATATATTGAAAACGAAAGAACTTTTTTTATTTTATTTTTTACCTGAAACGTCAACATAATGACATTGTTGTTCAACACAAGACCGTATAACATATTCTCCCATAAATCTATAAGGACCAACAGCGTTTATAAGAACTTTTGATTGTTGAGCCATAGTATCTAATTGTTCTCGTCTTACAATATTAGCTACTAAGATAGCCGGGCGTTGAATATTGGCTTTAGGGTATTTGTTTTCTAATTCAAAAATTATATCTGTCAACTTTCCTTCTGCACGGCCCGCTATGGCCCACTTGAAGTTAGTTGGAAGATGATCTCGTTGACTGGAAGAGGATGCTAGTTCATAGAATTGTTCAACTACATATTTTCCTGTTAATCCTGTTGCCCCGAAAATGGTGATATCATATACTTTCATTATGATTTGATTTGATTTTATATTGAAATTATTTTTGATATAATTATTGTTATCGTTACTATTATTATTATTATTATTATTTTAAAAATAAAAAAGAAGAAAGGGAGTAAGGAAGGGGATAAGTGAAAAAAAAAAAAAAAAAAAAAAAAAAAAGAAAAAAAAAAAGAAAAAAAAAAAAAAAAAAAAAAAAAAAGTAAGAGAGAGAAAAAGGACGAAATTTATTTCTTAAAAAATCGGACTTTAAAAAATTAACTTTTTTTTACGCATTGGTTAAACACATATGGAAGTTTCTCAAAAGTTAAAACACAGCCAATATACATAGCCTTTAAAGAGTTTTATACTAATGTTAACTAATAATAATACATGTATGTTATAAATGATATATCTATGCGTTTACAAGTGAACAAAGAATAATATTATTTTTACAATTTATTAATATAGAATGTGAAGATACTGGAATTATAATTATGTGAAAGAGTAAATTTGAGAGGTAAAATGGTTTATTATTTAAAATTATAATAGAATTATTAGAATCGCCGATGAAGTTGATATGAGAAAAAAAAAGATGATATATTATTACGATATGTTCGTTATCAATATAGTTGATACAAATATGTAGAATAATTTAAATATGATGAATGGTAATGGTAAGAATGTTTGTAAACAATTATGATTAAAAGATATAGATTCGCCCTTACTGTTTGTCAAATTGAATGATTTCCAAGCAATTACGGCTCATTGACATCTTTTCCATTTATGAAATATGTCAACATCCCTGATCTCAAATTTGAACCATTTGTATTCTATTTTGACCTGTTATACTTTACATTCATATATTGATTCAACATCAAATACTTCAAACCTTTGCAGATAATGGTGTAGTATTTTAAAATACAAATATGGAGATTTTGCTATGCTAGTTTTATTAAAAAAAAGCAACTCTTTAATAGTATATATAGATATAATTTACGGAATCATTCTTCTTAACAATAACAACCTATTAATAATTCACAAATGCTTACATCAAGTAATATAGAATAAAGCAAAATAAAACATCGATAGGATATATGGTATGGTTTGGTTATTTTTTTCTTTTTAAAAAAAAATAAATATCCTTTTTATTTTATTTTTTTAATATTTAATATTATTAATAGTATTATTTATAATTATAAATGATTATTATTCTTAATCCAATGGATGCTTTTGTTATTAATCTATGATCAATGCATTATTATTGTTGTTGTTCCATCATTTCCTAATTTATAGAATAAAGTATATTTTGAATTAATAAAAATAAATCCATTACTGCTATATTATTTGCTTTTTATTTTGGCTCTATTTTATTTATTCTAATTATTATTATTACCTCTGGTGATGGATTTCCACCTTGTTGTCTCTTATTCTTAGAAATACCAGATACGATATCGTCTACACGTAATAATAAACAGGCAGACTATAAAAATAAATTGAGAAAGAAAAGAAAGGGTAGATGAGTTTGTAAGTAATAAATAATAAATAAACGTAAATAATAGTAACAATAATAACATTAAAGATCATTATTTACCTCAATAGCAGTTTTAATAGTTTGTACTTTAACGGCACTAGGTTCCCAAATACCATAGCTATTCATATCTACAACTTTTCCGGATTCACCATCGATACCGAAGGAGTGTTCACCATTAGCATGTTTAGCTCTTAATTGGGTAAGTGTTTTAATAGAATTACCACCACAGTTTTGAACAAGTGTACGAGGAATTACTTCCATTGCTTCAGCAACAGAAAGATATGGCCATTGTTCTACACCTTGTATTAATTTTGCACGTTCTTCTAATTTGACAGATACAGCCATTTCAGTAGCACCACCACCAGGAGCAAGCTTAGCATTAAAGAACACATTACGAGCAACACACATGGCATCTTGTAAATTACGTTCAATTTCAGCAATGATATCTTTGCTTGGACCACGTAAAACAATAGAACAAGCCTTAGGGTTGTCACATTTTGTTAAAAAGGTGAAGTATCTGAATGAGATAAAATAAATAAAGGTATAATTAATAAAAAGATCACTTTTTTTAAAACTATATATGTATATATATTATTTAATAATAATAAAAAAACTTACTCATCACCAATCTTATCAATATTGAAAAGTCCACATCCGGTACCAACATCAGATTCACGAAGGTCGTCTACACGATTAACAATTGTAGCACCTACAGCACGAGCAATTCTGTTATTATCAGTTTTACGAACACGACGAATGGCAGTGATATTGGCTTTAACAAAGTAGTGTTGTGCAAGATCTATTTTTTAAAATAAATACAAAACAAATTAATCTATTATATATCATAAAAAGATTTACTTTTTATATATATAAAAAACATGTATTTATTATTTTTATTCATTTTATAAATTACCTGATACACCCTTTTCAGTAAATACTAAGTCTGGCTTTAATTCAATAATTTTTTCACACATGGCTTTAATTTGTTCTTCTTCAATTTCTAAAATACGATTCCAATCGGTTTCCTTTGTGATTTCAATGTTAGTTTGGGATTCACCTTTTTTGTATTCAAGAGGACAATCCAATAATATAATACGAGGGTTTTCAATACGACGACGCATCTTTGGGTGAGTAACATCTTTATTCAAAATAATACCATCTAATACTTCTGATTGTTCAATTTCACCACCAGGAATCTAAAATAATAATAATAATACATAATGATGAAGGAAGAGCATAAGTATTATTATAATAATCTATTTTTTTTGTTTTCATAATGTTGTTTTATTATCTTTCTCTTTTTCCTCCTTTTTATATATATATATATATATATATATATATATATATACGTTATAAAAAAATAAATTACCTTTTCAACACGAGCATAACGTTTAAGATCAACTTCTTTTCTACCAGTTCTTTCTTCTTCTTTGGCAACAGTTCTTACAGCATCTAAAGCAAGTTTACACATAAGATCACTCCAAGTATTAACGAATTTAGTACCAATGGATGATTTAATTAATTTAAGCATTTCTTCATCATTATTAACATCTACAGGAACTGATACTTCTTCAACAATTTGTAATGCATCTTCTAAAGCTTTTTTGAAGGCACTGATAATAACAATTGGATGAATATTATTTTCAATATGAGGTAATGCACGAGCAAGTACTTCACCAGCTATATATATAAAAGAGATGATATTCATATTTGTAAGAGGATGGGTATATTTACATATATATACATTATTTTATTTTATTTTATTTTATTTTTACACACTCTCTT
This sequence comes from Cunninghamella echinulata, assembly GCA_025201675.1. Classification (NCBI taxonomy): domain Eukaryota; kingdom Fungi; phylum Mucoromycota; class Mucoromycetes; order Mucorales; family Cunninghamellaceae; genus Cunninghamella; species Cunninghamella echinulata. The sequence goes on from MU612614.1 coordinate 9,230, forward strand.
GTTTTTTTTTTTTCCTTCAATATTTACCTAAAATAATAACACTAGTAGTACCATCACCAACTTCTTCATCTTGAGTTCTAGATAATTCAAGCATACTCTTTGCAGCAGGATGATCTACTTCGATTTCACGTAAAATAGCATTACCATCGTTGGTTAATAAAATACCGCCCATAGGATCAAGTAACATCTTTAACATGGATCGAGGACCTAAACAAGTACGGATGACATCAGCAACAGTCTGTTAAATATAATATAAATATATTAATAATAATGATATAAAAAAAGAAAAGAAAAGAAAAATAGAAATAGAATTGAAAATATTAATTAGTGGGTTTTTTTTTCTCTTATTATTTTGACAGGTAATAAGATTAATTATTTTTAGATGAAAACACTGAACGCGAGTTGGATAGGCTGTCCTTCTTTTTATTGACATTTATTTTTTTATTTTTAAAGTACCTTAGCAGCTGTGATGTTGGAGATTTGAGCTTTACGGCCTGATTCCCGCTCCATATTAGTATCTATTTAATCATATTTTTGAAATTAAAAAGATGACGTTTTCATAAATAATAATAATAATATAATTATTAGTGATGAGAGTATAATTATTTATATATACAAATAAATAAATAAATAAATGGTAAAATAAATACATATTTTGAAAAATATAAATAAACTGAATCCTCTTACTCATAACAATAACTGGTGCCTGCATCTTGTATTTATTTAGATTATATTAAAAAAAAAAATTGATGGATTTATAAAAAAAGAAAGGAAAAGAAAGAGGGGGAAAAAAAAGGCAGTAAAAAAAATTTCGCGTATTAAAACTTTTTAAATCGAAGCAACAGCCCCCGGATTTAAATTCCGGCCCACATTAAAGTTTGACAACATATCATAATTTTATTTTATTTATTATAGCAGTAATAGTGATGATACAAAATCTTAAAAATATACGTACACATTTATATACACAAGTAGATTCGTTATTATTTAATTGATTTTTTTTAAAAAAAAATAGAGTGTGCGTAGAATATATAACTGAATCATCAGTCAAAAAATAAAAAAAACAACCCACCGAACTATCATTTTCCAACCATCTTTTCTTTTTTATTAAAAATATAAAAAATAACACACACGTACAGATTAAAAGAAAAACAGAGAAATTAGAAACGTCAAAAATAATAATAGAATGCTTCATATAGGCTTTTTTAAAATGAACTTGGTTCGTTATTTTTTACAAATCATGACATTTATTTCCTGGATTATATAAACATAGAAGAAATCGCTCAAATCTATTTTTAGACTGACGTCAATCTCTCTTTTTTTTCAATATACTTTTATGTATATGTATACATATTGATGTATATATGTTTTCTATATATTACTAAATAATATTTATATTAGTAATAAAATAAACTTTTTACGGTTTAATATGATTTAAAAAAAAGATATGAAAAAAAGTCGCTCATTTACTGCGGAAAAATTAATTTGCCCTGAAAAAAAAATTATATAAACTCTGATTTTTTTGTTTTTTCAACTTTTTTTAATTTTTATTTATTTTTCACTTTTCACTTTTTATTTATTTTCTTTACATAAATAATATTACCATGGTTAAAAAAATACTGGTATGCGATAAATATATAGGATAATATATTAGATATATTAAAAGGATAGGATTGATCTAACATTATTGATTTATTATTACTGTTATTATTGTTTTTCTTTAAAAAAAAAAGTTTGTTGGACTTGGTAATTATACCCACCCTAATACAAGACATAATATTGGTATGATGGTGCTTGATTCCATAGCTAAACAACTCAATTTATCTTGGACACAATATAAACCTTGGAAATCACACATGGCTCAAACAACTTTATCAATTCTTCATAAAAATACCATTACAGATGTACAGCTAACGTTGATCAAACCTCGGTTATTAATGAATGTTAGTGGGACTTGTGTGGCGAAAGCTGGTAAAATAAATTAAACAATGTAAAACATATGTATACAAGTATGAATTTATTTTATTAATCTATCTATTATCTCCCTCATTTTATTATTATTATTATTATAAAAAAAAAAAATAGTTAATGAACTGTCAATTACTCATGATAATGTATATATTTTTCACGATGATTTACAACGCTCTTTAGGCAAACTGTCATTAAAAACTGGTGGATCAGCCAATGGGCACAATGGAGTGAAATCAGCCATTGAAAAGTTAGGAACGGATGCATTTAAAAGAGTAAGGATTGGCATAGGACGACCTGAAGATCGATCTCCAGATGTGGTGGCTGATTTTGTATTAAATAAATTCACTAGTTCAGAGATGAGTCAATTAGAAGAAATGGTTTATCCTATTTTTACTACTGGGAATGGATTAGATTTATTATGCGGACGTGGGGAATTATGGAAATTACCATCACCATCCAAATCCAAATCAACAAAAGTGCAAGAAGAAAAGAAAATATCGAAACAATCCAATAGTAATAATAAAAAGGTGAACATTGATACTAAAAAGGATGAAGCTGTTCCACCAATTTTACCACCAATAGAGGCATAAATATGATGAATATAGATATTTAGCATAAGTTTATATATATATATATATATATATAATAACAATCATAATATACATCATACATAACTGTATAATATCATTTCATTTCATTTCAATTTTTTTAATTTTTTTTAATTTTTTTAATTTTATTTATATATTAATTTATTATAAAAAAACATTAAATATTAATTATTAACTACGTATAATACATTATAGAATTTACAACACCATTATTATTATTATTATTATTATTATTATTTTTATAATGAAATCAAACATTGAATAAATCTAACTATTTCTCCATTTCTTTTTCATATTTTTCCAAAAAGGTTTTCCATTCCCAAAGGAATCCAAAGAAGTTGAACTTGAGCTAGTAGGTACAGGCATGAGGGGTTCATTATTGTTATGATGATGCAGAGAAGGAATGGAAGGAGATGAAGAGTAAGAAGGATTAATACCTTGAGGATAATTACTTGATAAATGATGTTTTTGATATGGTCGTTCTTGTTGTTGTTGTTGATGATGATGATACTGAGCAGCCAAAAAAGAAGAGGAAGGTGGTGGTATAGAAGGTAAAGGAGCAGTAGGTGGAGGAGAAGCAGGAGGACAAGTGATAATAGAAGATGAGTTGGATAAATAAAGTGGAGGGGTCGATATCATGGAAGAAGAAGAGGTAGAAGAACGAGTAGATGATTCACGTTGGTGTTGGCGATGATGATGATGATCAAATAAATCATTTCCATCCTCTTTTGTTATGCTATTATTACTGTTTGTAATAAAACTATCTTTTTTTTTATTTTCTTTTTTTTCTTCAAGTTGATATTGATCTAATTTATCTTGATATTGCAATAATAAATCATCTTTTCTTGCCAATTCTTTTTCCATCAATGTAAAGCGACGATCCATATCTAATTTATGTTTATCATAGTCGTTTTGAATAGCCGTGGAAACCATCATGATCATATCCATTTGTGAATGGTTTGTATCTATATTTGCCTTTAATGTAGCGATTGAGGCTTCTAATTTATATTTGGATTTGATTAATTCTTCTCTTTCCAATTCAATGGAAGTTTTTGGTTGTGGCGGTGGCAGTTGCGCACTTAGTTCTTTTAATTTTTCCTGTTGTGTGGTTAATAACTGTATTAATTGGTCTTGCGTATCGATGACCTGAATTAGCTTTTTAATAGTAGATTGATGTGTTTCAGATTGTTGTAAATGATGGGCTATGGTATCTTGGGCTATTTTTTCTTGTTGGATGAATTGTAATTTATAGTTTTCTATTTCTTGCTGAGATGCTACTAATTGATCATGTAATGTATCTTTTTCCTTTATTAATTCGATGGATTTTTCCTTTTCTTCTTGTAATTGATATTGTAATATGCTTTTTTCTTCTTGTAAGATTGTATTAGTGTTATTTAATTGGGATATCATTTCTTCATATTCTTTTTCTATATTTAATAGACTTTTTTCTTCTTCTTCATGGTTTTTATTATTTTCCGTAGCTGTCATATCCATATTGTTAATAAAAAGCGGTGGTGAGTCATTGCAGTTGTTGTTCTTTTTTTCATTGTCATTTAGAGTACAAGAATCTCTATTATGTTGAGGAGCGGTAGTATTAAGTAAAGAAAGATCGCCGTCGTTGCTGTCTACTTTTTTACTAACTTTGCCTAGTTGTTTTAATTTAGCTAATTCTAGATTGACTTTGCTTGATGATCTGTTATTATTATTATTTGTATTAAAAGTAGCTGATTTTTTTTTATCGTTAGTTGTGGTTATTGAATCTATTGAAGTAATATAAGTTGTCATTTATAAAAAAAAAATAAAAAAGTATAAGTATGGAGTAAAAGAAGTAATAATAAAAAATACAGGTTAAATAATGTACTATTTAAAAAAAAGAAACATAAGAAAGAGAAAGTAAATAAAATAAAAAAATTAGAGCAACCTTACCTAAATAAAATTATTTTTAGCAAATTAAACTTTCCCAATCAAAAGGGCGGATGTCGAATTTTAATTATAAAGTTTATACTTATATATATAATTATAATTATATATAAATATAGATAATATAATAAAATAAAATAAAATAAATTACCAGGTATACTAAAAAAAAAATTCTTTTTAGTAATTATTATAAGAATAAGAATAAAGAATGATAATGGTAATGACTATCTTTTTCTTTTTTTTATTATTATTATATATAGATTTATCTGATGAATTATGGGCATCGATGGATTCTTAATTAGGAAAGTAACCTTTCCTTTCCAGATGCATACAGTTTTCCTATTCATCCTTACATACATAAATTATTATTATTATTATTATTGGTGTTTGTAACAAAACAAAACAAAAATATAAAATAATCATGTAGGTACGTGTAATTTATAAATAAATAAATCATGTAAATACATTATTTATATAAACTATTAAAATGTCAATATTCTAGTGGTTTTGTACAAAGATTAAAAAAAAAAGGAGGGTGAAGAAAAACGTGACCTGAGACATAAGAGGAAAATAAAATAAAATCTTTCACTTTTTTTCTTTTTTTTCTTTTCTTTTTGCTATTGATATTAATACTTTATATCTTTTTTATATAACATTATAATAATAATAATATTATAATATTATACATATATATATATATAAATATATATATATATATATAGTATATAAGCATAGGCATACTTATATAATATATAGAAATATATTATATTATATCAAACCATTCATATTATCACATAATATAAACAACCACATACCATCATAATAATTACTATGTTTTTAGAAGGAGGCATTGTTGAAACCGAATCTTTAATTGGCATCTCTTTAGCTATTGCTGGAAATGTAAATCATCTCTTACTATTATTTTAAAGAAATGATTAAGGAAATTAGGAAAAAGGATTTATTTATTTATCTATTTTTTTAAAAACTGTCTTAGATACTTATTTCCTTTGCTTTAAATATTCAAAAATTAGCAGTAAGTTGATTTTTTTTTTTTTTTACAAGATAAGAATAATATATAGTTAATTTGATATAATAAAAGAAACTGTATAAAT
>MU612615.1:0-14834 GCA_025201675.1 Cunninghamella echinulata
AGGTATTTGGGATGACACTCCATATCCAGAATTTTGTAAAGCAGTGTACACAAAAGATTACATCAAGGTGAATACTATGCTACAAGATGGTAGTGTAGATTCGGCAGTTTATGAATGCTATGCACATGAAGATTGGGGATACAAACTTTCACAAGGGTGGGCAACAGTTCAGATGAACGAAGATGGCACTTGGAATATAGAGGAAGATGATTATGCATGGGGTTGGGGTTGTTCGTCAGATTCCATTACGTTTGATATACAGGATATACTATCTGGGAAGGTGCCTAGTGCACATCTCGTTACATCTGAAGAGAAAGAAACTATGGCAATAATACAGCATATGGTAGAAAACAAAGATAAATGGTATGTAGTAAGAAAATATGATATTTCAACAAGTATAGAAACGATAGATAACGGGAATATGGTATTAAGTATTAATGGAGATGACACTAGTGATCTAGATGTTGCTATTAAGCATTTTCTCCCGATGACAAGTAAATCATTATGGGAAATGCATAAGGAAGGATTAACAGGTTCATTATACCTCCCAGATTATATGTGATATCTAAGGCAATCCACGATACCCTTATACTTAAAAAAACGCATAATAAAAAAAACTAGAAGAAGATAGTAAATGAATTTTGAAAATAAAATTAAAATAGAATTGATTTTTGTCACCACCCAAAGGTATTTTATGCATATCTTTTTTTGTATTATTTTCTTCTGTTTATATATATACATATATATATATATATTGTTTCGATATTTTTCTTTTTAATTGTATTTTATTTTAATGCAATCTACACGCTGATATAAATATCAGTCAAAATTCTATTATAATAAAAATCATAATTTTTTTGCTTTCACGTATTAATTACTAGTTTTTTTTATTTAGTTTAGTTTTATATTTTGCTCTGCTCTACTTTAATTATATTTGAATTTTTTATTATCAAATTTAAAAGATCAAGTCTATTTCGCCTTCTATTCCATTCTATTTTATTATTGTTGAATTTGATTATTATTGTTGAATTTATCAAACTAATATAAAATAAAAACTATAGAAAGGCAAAGCAAATACTGTGAAAATTTTGGTTAAACTTTATTTAAACGTTAAAAACAAGTGATATATTTATACTTTTTAGTGGATTAGCGATAATAGGCTTAATTTGTATATTACATAGTATGAAATAAAGTTATAGAGTTATCTAATGAAGATAACATGGATCAGAATAGAATATAAAGTATGTATATGAAAATGAATCTGCAGGATTGGAAGACTTAAGATTATGGCATAAGATGAATTAATGTAAATAGTTCATTTTATATCGGGCACACAGTAATAATTTTATAACAAAAGTTAAATATTTCATGCGAAGTACAGATGTGCTAAAAATTATGAAGTCATTCAATATTATGATTTTATGTTAAATACAATAACTGTATAGAATTTGAAATATTGATATTTTTAAATTTTTTTTATCATTTTATTTTTTTCTTGCATTCTTGAACCTAAGCAATTCAAGGTAAAACACTGCATGTATCGCATCTTCCAAATTTTGATGAAGTTTTGATTGTATTTTTATTTAGTTTATAAAAATTACATAATAATAATAATGTAATAAAAAGAATAAAATAGAATTAAAAATAATACAAAGCTTAAATAAAATAATCTTGTGCAAAGATAATTAAAAGAATTTAGTAGATAAAATCATTATATTTATATAAATGATTCATAAAAAGCAAATGTTCTTGCGTAAAGAATTAAAATAAAAATGTCAAAAGTAAAGACTGCAGAATAATAAAAAACACCTAAAAGATTCAGTGCGAGAATTAGATCATAAGCGACCCTTAAAATATTGGCTCAATTTAGAAAGTGTAAGTCCGTGCGTTGTTCTGTGATTGCTGAATTTTAACTTTCATGGATACCTTTATAAATTAACTTTATATTTTTACCACTTTCTTTTTTTTTTACTTTTTGAAAAAACTTTTTTTGTTATTTTATTTTCATTTTCAAGTTATCAAATTATCAAGTTATCAAGTTGTTATCGGAAAATCATATGTTTTGCGGTAAATATAATTTTTATTTATTAATTTAATTTTTTATTATTAATATTATCCATTAACTTTTGGTTAAATTAATAAAACAAGTTTTTGGTTTTAATATTATATACATATATAAAAAACAGCACAGGGTAAAAACCCCACTTTGGTATTTTTTATCGAATTTTTAAATTTCGAAAATATTGTAAAAAAATATAGAGTTCAGTTTTTAAATACAATAGTAATATTATATTATTCTATCACAAGCGTTATGCTTTAAAAATTATTAAATAGAATATTTTTTTGAATAGTTCAATAGATTATTTTGTAAGATCTATGATATTTTTTTCTTTAGCTTCTATAATATCAAAGATGGTCGACTTATACTTTTAGAACTTAGCACAACTAAATAAACATATTTTACAAAATAATTCATATACAGGATATAACAAAGGTTGATCACACTTCTCACTAGGCTTGAGTTCCACAAATATATCATGGTTTGAAGCACGTATCAAAACAATAGAGGGTTCCATCTTATAATTGTGCTTAGTCGGGAGAAGAAAAGAATTACTCCAGCAGAATAAAACTCAACAGGTAACAAAGAGATATAGGCTACTAATTATGAACAATTATGGACATCATACCATAGATAAGGTAGATGATCATACCAGCCAATAAAACTTCTTTTAAATATTATATTTGTTTAAGTTTTAAAATCTCATTTGCAATATACTAACCTTCATTCTTTATTAAAAAAAGTCAGTATTCTAGCTTTTATATTCTTGTATTTTATGCTGATCATTTAAGTGGGAACTTTGCTATAACTCCAAACCTATAGTTTCCACCACTTTTTGAACTATACACGTCACGTGCTACATTAAATGCACTATAATAAAAGATGGACTTAAAAGTACTAAAAAAAATTGAATTTTAGCAAAGAATGATTTTTATTCTTTTTTGATAGTATAATAGTATGTAGTGATGTAAATATATTTAAAAAAGATAGCCATTGTTACAAAAAAAAACATAAACTCTTGTCTTTTTCGCCATAGTTGTATTTTATCAAATAAAACTATTATTATAAAACGAAAATAATAATAATAATAAATACAATGTTATAATTCGGAAGAACTCTCAAGATCAAATATATGTCTTGTTGTTCCAGGATATATATCAATCCATTAACCCTTGGATACTATCGATAGATTTGGGTCATTTTATATATGTAGCACTACAATCTAACCATAAGGCATCTACAACAAGTATTTTTTTATTTTTGGTGGATGGAATTGGACATTTAACCAAATTAACTTCATCAACATAGATATTTTTAATGACATATACTATATGTATTATTGCACATTTATCTAAGTACATGTGATGGAAGGTATATATTTATTTTACAAAACATTATTTCCATATTCTTTCATTATTAGTTCGTATTCTGATATATTTAAATATTAGAATTTTTAAGATTACAAAATCTTTTGGGTGTTGTTTTTTTGAATTGCTTTTTTTACTCTACTGTAAATATTGCCACAATGTATTATTTCTTTACAAACATAGACATAACTGCTACTAGTGGTCTCAGTGATAGAAAGGGTAGTAAAGATGATGGCAATGGTAATAATTAAAACAAAAAAAATAATAATAATTATAAATCAATTTAAATTTGAATTATATATATATTACTTCATTCCTTATTCCTCTTAAGTATATAATAATAATAAATGGCATTTTAAATAAAGATAGCATTAGTTATAGGCATCATTGTAATTTGACGCTTATTAAATATGCTGTATAGCTTAAGTATCTACTTTTACTATGCCAAAATAAGCTTTGTAAACCCATTGAAAAATATTGGTATCCTGAAAAAGTATTAAATTGGAGGATTGCTATATTATATTAATTGGGCCGTTTTAGATGTCGCATATTCTTCGAAATAAAAAGTACTCGTTTTCTTTTTTTCTTTTTCTTTTTTTATAACGTTTATTAATATATATATATATATATTGAATGGTTGAATTCAAATTATATTCCATGCTGGTATTCTTTAAAAACGTAGCCAAGTTTATTACATTGTTTTTATTATTGGTAAATATAATAATTATGTTAAATATAATAATATCGGCAACCTTTATATAAATTTCAAATATATTTTAAATGCTTGGAATAGCTAAAAATTAGTATAGTATATATGTTTTATATTAATAAATTTTATGAAATTAAACTTGAATAAAACTTAGAACTAAATAATATCGGATAATATTTAATTAGAACTGAATAGCATTAAATAGCACTTAACTTGGGCTGAACAATACTTTATCAGAACTGAAAAGTACTGAGTAATACTTAGTTGGAAATGAGTAATATTGAATAATGCATAACCAAACTGAATTATATTGATTATTGTGTAACAAAAATAAGTATTGAAACAGAACTTAGAATTCGAAAATCAGTACTTTCCGGTTTTTTATTAATACCCAGCAAACTTTAAAAAAATCAACTCTTTTCTTATTACAGTGGTAGTAACTTTGGTTGTTCAATTGTATCATCATACAGCTCACTAATAGTAACTAAAGTTAAACTAATGCAAGCTTAAAATAATTTTATCAGCATTATTATTATTTTTTATTTACAGTATATGTTCTTTTCTTTAGGTAATCATCTTTACCTTTAATAAAAGTATCTGGGATTGGACCTTTATTTGTTTTTATTTTGTATTATTATTTATTATCAGCTCTGTTTATCAATTCGGTAGCTAGTGCATTACGTTTACTTGATTTGCCTCTTTCTACCGTTGCAAGTAGTTTGGTGTGACGTTCAGCATTCACCAATTCATCATCATTTATCAAAGATTCGATTTCCAGTAGTTTTTGGTAAATAATTTACTTTGGTTTGCCAAATAATTGACATCACATAAATACTTTTATCATCGACATTTTCACTAAAATTTGAATCAGCAAGAGCTATTACTATTAAAATGAAATACAAAATATAAAGCATAAAGAATGATACATCGGTCAATCTTTACTCAACCATTATAAATTTATATGATATACAACATATCTTCATCTGGTTCACCTTTGGTATTACCTAATCATAAAATAATAAAAAGTCTAATGCTGTACTAGGATGTCTATTTAAATTATATACAATATATATCTTTTATAAATTTTTTGACATGATCTTCCTGATAAGCCAAAGTGAATGAATTATTTCTTCTGGATCAATTGAAGAAACTCTTATTATTACTATTGTTACTATTGTTACTATTGTTACTATTGTTACTATTTCTTATATCAACTTTATTTTTTCTTAGTGAGTCAAGCACCCTTAATGTGTAACAAATTCCTTATATAGGTTTTGATTGGTTGATTGATCAGAATAGTATCTTATTTTATTTTATTTTATTACTTTGGCTATTTTATTTAATATGAATGAAGATGTATATATTTATAAAATAAGATACTGTTGTTCGCTGTTAACTTAATTTAATACTCTAATCATTTACTTTACTAAATCCATAAAGGAAAACTGAACATTTTACAAAATAAATTCACAATATCTTTTATTTAAATTCAGCTTTGATTATTTATGTAAATTATATCTATTGCTATTTATTATAAAAAAAAATATTTATATTACACGACAAAAAAGAGACGAAGTTAAAAATAGTGTTACAATGTATTCTCTGCGACAGCTGCGGTGCGACTTTGGAGTCATCTTGTCTCATGCCTTTTTTTTAATTTTTTGTTTTATTTATTTCTCTTTACTTTAATATATTTTACATACCGATAGAAAACATATAAATATAAATCAAAATCTTTTTATAATAAAATTCATCTTTATTTCTCAAAAATAAAAATAAAAATAAACAACATGAATTTATCCAATGAAATCATTTCTTATATTGCCAAATTCTGTGATCCTTATACTTCTCTTGCATTAGGTAGAAAACCTGATCGCACTAGATTATTTATCGAAGGTGGACCTGGAATCCTTCTTAACCGTATTCTGGAACGAGGTGGAGATATCAAGTTACTATATCAAATGAAGACATTCTATTTTCCCCAAGTAAAAGCACCTATGATTAAGTGTGTACAATTAAAAAATGAAGATCTAGTAAAGAAAGTAATACGTGTATGGAATACAAGATATTGTGACTCGGCAAATCGTTTAGCACATAAAAAAAAATTTATATTTGGTATGAGATACATAGGTCCTGAATTATCGAATATAAGAGACATGAATCTATACTATACTCGCAAGGGAAAATTAGACATGATAGACATAACCATAGAAAAACCATTTTCTCACATACATTGTGCCACTTATAGTCTGGGTATACTAGATAAACTATGGCAGAATGAAAATTTTAGAAAATATCTAGATGATGAACAAAAAGCCACGTACTTAGGATCAAAAGGGATGATATCAGATGTATCTCCTTCTACGAATGTATTATGGTTAGCAATAAGTGACCATATAGACCTGGCAAAAAGTATCTACGTGAAAGAACGAGATATACGTGAACATAACTACTATGTTCCAGCAAAATTAGGTATTTGGGATGACACTCCATATCCAGAATTTTGTAAAGCAGTGTACACAAAAGATTACATCAAGGTGAATACTATGCTACAAGATGGTAGTGCACATTCGGCGGTTAATGAATGCTATACAAATGAAGATTGGGGATACGAACATTCACAAGGATGGATAACAGTCCGGATGAACGAAGATGGCACTTGGAAAATGGGTGATATAGATGGATATGGTAGTTATGTATGGGATTCGGATTGTTCGTCAGTTTCCATTAAGTCCAATATACAGGATGTACTATCTGGGAAGGTTCGTAATGCATATCTCATTGCGCCTGAAGAGAAAGAAACTATGGCAATAATACAGCATATGGTAGAAAACAAAGATAAATGGTATGTAGTAAGAAAATATGAGTTTTCAGCAAGTACAGAAATAGAAAATAACGGGAATATGGTATTAAATATTAATGGAGATGACACTAGTGATCTAGATGTTGCCATTAAGTATTTTCTCCCGACGACAAGTAGATTAACATGGATATTGTATAAGGAAGGAACAAATAGTGGATTACACCTTTCTGATTATATGTGATATCTAAGGCAATCTACAGTACTCTGATATTTAAAAAAAAAGTATAATAAAAAACCAGAAGAAAAAAGTACAGTGAAGTTTGAAAATAAAAATAAAGTCAAATTGATTTTTTCCACTGCTCAAAGGTATTTTATTCACCTCTTTTTTTGTGTTACTTTCTTCGGTTTTTATATATACTGTATATATGTTTTTCTTTTAAAAGCTTTTATTTTTTTCTAAGAGACAAATTTTTTTTATTTTATTTTAATGCATTTTACACACTAATATAAATATTAATCAAAATTCTATTATAACAAAAATCATATGTTTTCCTCTTTCGCGTATTAATTACTAGTTCTTTTACTTTGTTTAGTTCTACATTTTGCTCTGTTCTACTTTGATTATATTTGAATTTTTTTATCATCAAATTTAAAAGATCAAGTCTATCTCACTTTCTATTCCATTCTATTTTATTATTGTTTAATTTGTTTATCGTTGTTGAATTTATCAAACTAAAATAAAATAAAAAGTATAGAAAGACAAAGCAAATATTGCGTATATTTTGGTTAACCTTTGTTCAAACGTTTAAAACAACTGATATACTTATACTTTTTAGTGGATTAGTGATAATAGACTTAATTTATATATTAAATAATATGAAATAAAGTTATAGAGTCATCTAGTGAAGATAGCATGGATTAGAATAGAATATAAAGTATGTATATGAAAATGAATCTGCAGGATTGGAAGACTTAAGATTATGGCATAAGATGAATTAATGTAAATGGCTCATTTTCCATCGAATACACAGTAGCGATTTTATAATAAATATTAAATACTTTATGTAAAGTACAAGTATACTACAAACTATAAAGTCATTCAATATTATGATTTTATATTAAATACAATAACTATATCGAATTTGAAATATTGACAGTTTTAAATTTTTTATCATTTTATTTTTTTCTTGCATTCTTGAACCTAGACAACTCAAGTTAAAGCACTGCATGTATCATACCTTTCATATTTTAATGAAATAATACAAAGAAAAATAAAAAGTACAAGTAAAAAAAAAAAATGAGAGAAAAAGTAGAACGAGAAGAAAAAATCTCTATTTTAGAATGTAAAATTCGGAATTTCAACTTAAAATCTTATATTTTAGGATAGACAGTGATATAGACATGCATTACCTTATGTTAAGAGGTTATTATACTTATTATTTTAATAATGAATTGATAAAATAAAGTAGAAGAATGTTAATATAATTGGCTGATTTTTTACATAATCAATTTCTTTTTTTTAATAAATAATCAATATTCATGTGTATTAAATAAGTTACTATCATTTATAATGAAATAAGAGATAACCTTTTTCAATAGTTAATTGTTGTTTTTAGATAAATATATTATTATTTACGGTTATTATTAGTACTATTAATTTTTTCATTATTTTTTAATCCCTTTGATTAGTTGACATATTAAAAAATTATATAGTTTGATTCCTAACAATCGAGGGTTCTTAATTAATTAGAATGAGAAACTCTATGATAAATGTATAGAAAGAAGAGAATGTAAACAAATACTTATACCATACCTGTTGGATTTTTTTTAAAAAAAATCTGGTGGTTCCTAATGGCATAATATTTATGGTAATAGGTGGTATTGGCTTTATTATTTTTTGTGATATAAGACTTTAAAATAAATATAAGTTGTAATAATATAATACATTAATAAATATAATAAAATAAAATATGGTTTTAAAAAGTTGATAAAAAAGATTTTTTTACGGTCAATCAGGTTTCTATATAAAAAGAAGAATTATGAGATAGTGTGTTTTTTTTAATGATATTTTTATTTAACTATTACTCTTGTCTGGTGTTTCATTCTAATAGTAAACAACATAACTTTCGTTAATAAAGGGTCCCTTGTATTATTGCTATAGTTATTATGTAATGCTTACTTCAGATAATTTTGATAGCTTATATCTAATGTTATAAATATCTTTTGCCGTTACAGGTGCTTCCTTTGTAATAGGATCTTTGAGTTCTTCTAAAATTTGTTTAGGTGTTTTGTTATTTTGTGTCATAGAAACAATTTTTTCATATTGAGAGATATTTATTTTACGATTTTGATGATAAAACGATTCATTTTTATCTAATCCACAAGTATGTTTATTTATATCATCGACCATAATAACCTGCCAGTTCCCCTTTGCAATTTTTTTTTTGGATTTAATTTTTTTATCTTTTTTAGGTTCGTTGGGCTCCACTACAATAAAATTGTCATTTTCCTCTTCTGAATCTGGATCTTTAATAAACCTAGCCTTTAGATTCCAGTTGCATTCTACCTTTTTTGATTTTATTAATCTCTCCTTTGGTTTATTAGGTTCACCTTGTTTTTTATGACTTCTTGGTTTGCCATTATGAACACAACCAGCATAAAGATTGTTAGTATTGCTTGTAATTGTAGTCACTAAGAATCCAAGAGGACGAGCAATATCATTAACAGCATTTAAAACTTGCTCTTTTGATTCAAATTTAACATCTTTAGAAAGCAACTTTTCCATTTTTAATATGTATAAATATTTTATTTCATAAAAAAGAAGAGAATAGGTAAGAAAAGCGCTTTTTTTTTCAAGAAAATACTTTTTGCATTTTTTTTTCCATGTTTATATTTAAAATATTTTCAAATTCAGAAATAAGAAAGTGTGTGAAAATCCTAAATAGGAAGGAACCGGGTTGCTTCTAGTAAATTGGAATCATTTTTTTCCAGCTATCAAACTAGATGTTTTGAACATCAGGTTTTTTTATGCATCGATTTTTATCTTTTATTTCGGTAAGTACAAATAAAATATAATAATAATAATATTAGTTATAATAATTGTTTTATATGTAGTAAAATAATAAGATAAACGTAAGTATATACGTATATCAGCGGATAATATAAATAACTATAAAAAAAAAAAAAAAAAAAAAAAAAAAAAAAAAAAAAAAAAAAAAAAAAAAAAAAAAAAAATAAAAAAAAAAAAAAAAAAAAAAAAAAAAAAGGTAATAAAAATTTATATAAATATTATATAAGAAAATGATATACAAAATGATGATAAAAATGTTTTTTTTTTTAAAGATCTTTAATATCTTCTAAATCTTGAACTGCCCGGAGTGATGATATTGCATCTTGCTGCTGTGCTTGAGGTAGCATATAAAACTCTTGACATTTTTCAAATACACGACCATTTCCCTAATTTGTTTCAATTATAAACATAATTATAAAAGTTGTACTAAAAAATATAATATACATATATGTATATATGTGTGTGTGTGTGTATTATACTACTTACTTTAGGAGGAATTGGAATAGGATAAAAAACGGAATACCAAGGACTATATACACATATAGGTAATAATAAAATTAAGTATAAAAATTACTGTTAATTATACCCATGCACACATACATATACATATGGATATTTCATTTCTTTTCATCGCTTACTATTTATCACCAATATTAAAAAAGCGGCGTAGATTTTCAATATATCCAAAGTTATACATATTGACAAAGATCTATAGATTAATATAATAACAATAATGATAATTTACAAATATGAATATATATACATATATCATTAACTACTATTATCAGTGCATTTCTATATCAGCCATTACCTCTCCTTGACTTTTTGCAACGCCCTTTTCATAATAATTATTATAAAATTCCACTGTTGTTTGAGATGTCAAAATCTAATACAATAAATATCATAAAATAAATAAATAATTGATTCAATACATATATAAGTAAATATATAATATTCATACCAAGTAATAATGCCAAGCACATAAAGCACCAATAGCTAAGCCCATACAAATTGCAAGAATGTAAGAAAAAGCCATCAATGGACGAGGAAAATAATATGGCCACTAATATAAAATAAAATTAAATATATAAAATAAATTGAATATAATGTGAAATATAGCCACTTTTTTTTTTATCAACTTACTTCCGTATTCACAAGATCTAAACAAATAACAAAAGGTCTCCATCCAAAGATAACGAAATATGCTGCTGCAAATACCATATAAGTCATAAATAAAACAAAGTATCGATGATTAAAATGTCCTACACAATTATGAATCCAAGGGCCTATTATGAATAGAAATAAATATATTATAAAATAAAAAATAAAAATCATAAATATTTGTGGAGTCCCTTTTTACTCTCCTTTCTCTCGCTTTTTTTTTGCATTTTTTTTTAGTATATATAAATAAAGATTTACAGTGATGGTCGAATCGCAATACACAGGCATTGCATACACTGCAATGATGTGCTCTTTCAGGCTTTGGTAATTGACCTATAAATATATATAAAAATCTTGAATGAATAATACAAACTTTGCAAGTATAATAATATCGGCTATTTTTTTTTTATATGAATAAAAACGTACATTTTTTACAAATTTTTGTTGTTTCAGCATGTTCTTCATATTCTAATAAAGAATGATGTACAGTTGGATCCTAATATAATATATAATAATATAAATAATAATAAGTATATATATATGAGTGTGTATATGTATTGCTAACAAAATAAATGTATTTTGTTATTACCTCTGAAGAGTTTGTATTGGAAGTTTCGTTTTCAATATTATTTGTGCCACCAGGATGTGTTTTAATTGCCATATAATAATGGAAATGTATACAGTAAATCACATATAAAGTGAATAGAATAATACAAAAAGAACCAAATAATTCAAAAATAGAGGTATTTTCATCAGACCATATGTACGGGTGATTATAAGGAAAGACGATTAAATAATATGCCAGGGCACACATATCTACTAATAAAACAGCAATAGCAATAAATAGTGGCCCCGCGCTCCATATTGCTTGATCTACTACTTTTGCCATAGGTCGTCTATTGTTTAGGAAAAGTTTATATATTTAATATTTACAAGGTATAAAATGTTTATTATATTCGTTTTTTTTTTTTTTTAAAAAAAGATAAAGAAAGACAGACAAAGAAAGTTACTTTTAAAAGCACGCTTGTAGAATAAAAAAAGAAAAAAATTGACTTTTAAAAATAAAAAAATCTTGCTCCGGAAAAAAAAAAAAATATCCATAAAGCGATTTGAAGTTTCAATCTTTATATATATCTTTAAAAAAAATAAAAACCATACGTAGATCATTTAAGAGTAGTTTTCTTTATTTTTTTTTTTATTTTTTAACATCAATCACCATAGCAATAATAAAAAATTAATAATTTTTTTAAGATGCAAGTATTAATTTCGTGATTTTGAGACTTTCAATGCTTTTTAATTGTATAATATATTATATCCAAGTAATACGAATTTTTTCAATAGCATGAATTATTTTATTGTTTATATGTATGAATGGTTAGTTTATATATGTAAAAAAACATACGCACTTGAAACGAGATTAATATTCATAGTTAATTCTCGTCTTTCCCAGTTAATAATATATCATTGAAATAAAGCGACAAACATGTAAATCCAAATCCAAACCAAAGAAAACGTTTACTTTCAAGGGCTGCTGATTATCTTGATTTATCCAAAGTACCCAAAGGTAGATTAATGTCGCTAATTTGATAGATTTAATTCATTTCTCAAAAGATGAAATATAATCTGAAATTTATACACTAAGAAAAAAAGCCAACAAAAATACATATTCCATTCTGTCAAGCTTTTCTCATATCAGTCTTGATTCAGGTTAAGGTAGAATACAAAATAAATGCAGATTTTTTCTACTGGAAGAATATAAGTTGTGGAATAGCAATTTTTCATTATATAGTAATTAATTAATTAAGGTTTGTTTTTAAATTACAGATCTATTTTTAGATTTTAAAATATAAATTAGTTTTTTTTTTGCAAATATCTTTTCTTTCTTCTTCTTACCCATTTACCTTTCTTTAATTGTATTTCAATATATAAATATGCGTGGATTTTATACACTTGTAGCTGTTGCCATTTCATTATTAGGACTCGCTAACGCTGCCGAGGTAAATATATAGTTTATATATAAAGTCATGAAATAATTAATAACAGTTATTGTATGGTCATTCAAATAATAGTCATATAATCAAAATGTACTTAATCGATGGCAAACTTTGGACAAAACCATTCAATCTAACCATCCTAATATGAAGAAAATCCAACGTGAATGGAATTCTTTTACGACAGCCTTACAACATGAATACCCTGAAACCACACCTTTATTTATTGATTTGAAAGCAATCACTAAAGATTACACCTCTGTTGAACAATGGCAACAATTAATTACAAAGACTGCTTCTAAATTAGATTTAAAGACTACTTCCAAAACAAAGGAACATGATGCTCCATCTACAACCCAAGCAGCACATGAAAATCAAGCTACTTGGTAAAAAAAATAACACATACAAATCATCATCATCATCATCATCATCATTGCCGTAAAGTGGGTTGGATGGTATCATTATTTATTATACCAAATTGTATTTTTATTGTAAAATTGTTTTGATTCAAGTTATAATAATAAATGTATAATTGATTTCTGATTTAGTAGTAGTATTGGATAATAAACAATATAAACTTTTTTTTAATTTAATTTATTCAACTAGTCTCTTTTTGGTATACACAGCCATTTAATATTTATATATTCTCTATATATGATCAGAAAATTAAATGGACTTTTTTTTTATATATAAAAGAGTATTCTATTTTTATTTTTATATCAAAGTTCGCACAATTTCTTTGGCTCTTTCTAGCTTGACATTATTATCATTATTATTTACAGGTGCAGGTGTTGATTGTTGAGGAGCAGGTGCATTCATAGAAGCCAAAAGTTTTTCTGCATCAAAATCATCATAGTCATTATTATCGTTATTTGATGCATCGTTTGCTGGTACAACCGAAGCGTATGATAATTGTTGAACAGTTCCTTTTGTTTCTTGACAAATTGTTTCTGCTTCTTTCAATGTTTTCTATAAGAAATAATATATGCATACATATATTAGATGATTATACACACACACACACATATATATATATATATATATATATTTATTTATTTATTAATTTATTTATTTATTTATATAGCTACTACTTTACCTCTCTAGCTAAACCCTTAACATCTTTAATGTATACAAGTAATTTTTCAAAATTTTCAGTGGATATCTAAAAAATAATAAAAATCAAATGATAATTGTAAATGTGTATCCATATATAATATAATGAATTCTTGTAAAACTTACAGCATCAGTGTCATATATATGTTGTAAAAGCCATGATTGTTGAAGTTTACCGAATTTCCACTGAGGTCTATTGCTGATAAATGTTTCTAAATATTGTAGTGAATCTAAAGGAAATAAGGATAATAATAATAAAAATGAATAATTATACATACATACATACATATATATATATATATATATTACCTTGTTTCTTTTTATCAGTTGTTGCTGTTTGCTCTTTTGCCTCTTTTTCCTTCTTCTTTTTCATTTTTTTTGCAGGTTGATTTTTTGTATTAGCGTCCCCATTATTATCTTTTGCTTTTTTATTTTTTTCATGTTCAGTTGAAGAAGAGGATGCTCTTTTTTTATTATTACTATTCGACTTTTCTGTTTTAATTTTTTTTAAACTTGGTTGTGTTTTTAAAGTTTCTGCAAGATTTCCTTCCTCGTCAAAAG
>MU612616.1:2060-12580 GCA_025201675.1 Cunninghamella echinulata
TTTATATATAATAACTTTATCTATAGATATATAAAAAAAAAAAAAAAAAAAAAAAAAAAAAAAAAAAAAAAATGAGGGAAAGAGAAAAAAGGGAAAAAAAGAAAGTTTTATTATTATTATTTTTTTTTATTTCAATTGCCTATGAATGATGAGGAGATTAACTTTCTAAAAAGGACATGGATTGTGTAACACAACTAAAGGTCAAACCTTAATTTATAAACTCTATGGTCATTGTGAACACAACAAAAAGTAATACATACATAAAAAGAAAGCATGACCTAAAATGATAGATCATATTAATATTAATTACCATCCTTTGATTACCGTCTTTATATATATATATATATATATATTATTTATATGATATACATCTACTTATTTTTAAACATAATTACCATTTGTAACTAAACTTAGTATATTAAATTTTATATTATATAATACAATTTTCCTCTAGATATGCTTAATACATATATTATATAAAAATACATTATATCCATTATATATATATATGTATGTATATATATATATATATATATTTATAATATATACACACATATATATATAATATATACACATGTACATAACATATACATATATTACAAATACAACATATTTAGATACAAAATATAAAAGTGTAAAACGAACAAGAACGGAGTTTAAATGCTTGCCTTTTTTTAAAATCCTAAGGTTTAATTTATTTCCTTTTTTTTTTTTCTTCCTTTTATATTTTAAATAGAATGACTTCGCCAGTCGTGTTAGACGAAGATACTTATACAGAAGCCATTAGCTTTATTATCGAAAGAGACTTTTTTCCTCATCTTGCAAAATTAAAAGCCGAAAACACTTATCATGAAGCTCAAATAAATGGAGACTTTCAACAATTACAAGAAGCAACCATACTACTGGAAAAAATAAATAGAAAACGTACGTAATATTTATATCTTTATAATGTAATAATACATACATTCTGATCTCTTACCTTTTATTTATTTATTTTTCATTTGCAACATATTAGAAACAAACACAGAAGATAAAAAGGAAGTAAAAATTCAAAACTATTATAATGAATCCGAAGTAGATCTATCAAAAAGAATTAATCTTGATCTTTCCCTGGATCAATTTCAAACAGTTTATACAAGGTAATCTTGATAAATCCACATAATAAAATAGCAAAAGCAAGGAAATATATCATGCATATGGATAACAGTAACATTAATAAAAAAAAAAAACATCTTGATTTATTTATATAGTGAAGACAATGCCTCATTCAGCGATTTATTAGAAAAAGCTAATGCTAGAAGAAAAAATCAATATCGATGGTTTTATGATAATCAATCCCAACGTTTATGTATAGAAGATAAAAAAACAAACACCATTGAATCATCTAAAACTAGCCTTGGAAAAAATCTATTAATGTATTATCCTGAAGGACCCAGCCAGTCTAGTTTAAACGATAAAGACAGTCGTGCGGCACCAAAAAGTATATCTCATGGAAATACAATGCTATCCTCTGTTTTATCTAAAGCAAATAATAATAATAATCAAGGTTTAGAAAATCAACAAAATAATAATAACAGCAATAACAATATACCTTGGGATCAACTATGCGGCGATCAAAATATCACAACACCTTCCTTCCGTGGCTTTGGTTTAGTAGAATCAACCCCTATTATTAATCCTTCAAGTATGGATTCACCATTGATGACTTGGGGTACAATTGAAGGAACGCCTATACAAATCAAGGGATCGGAAACTCCACTTGGTAAGTCAATCATATTATATAAAATAAATAAATATATAAGAAAATAGAGAAGGGAGGAAAACTTAAAGGGAGAGGTTTTTTAGTTTTATTTTTATTTTATTTTTTTAAAAAAAAAAGTCTAATTTATTAACATTGGTATTAAAAAATATTTTACTTTTATCCCTTTTATGTAATATAAATATATACATATATACTTATCATTGGTCATTCATCTTTTTCTTTTGTTTTATTATTATAATTAATATTTTATTTAGGTCGACAATTCTCATTACCAAAAGAATCACAAAGAGAAAAATTAGGTATGAAATTATCAGAAAAGGCATCGAAAGCATATAGAAAAAGAACAAACGAATCAAGACTAAATATAAAAGGAACTCCAAGAACTGGGTAATTATATATATATATATATATAAATACATTTAATAGGAGGTTTCGAAACATATATATATATATATATATGCTAACTGCAGCATTCTTTTTATATTATTTTCATAATACAGATCAGGTATGATGTCCCCTGCAGCTCAACATTTATTAAGAAAAAGTAGTACACCTTATACAAAAGGTTTTGATATGGCCTTAAGGTCATCTTATGGAGGCTCATCTACATCAGGTAATTAATGAAATAAAATAAAATAGGAAGTTATAAAAATAAAGGAAAATGTTAATAAATAAATAAATAATATTTATATTTACATTTATTTATTTCTTTTAAAAAAATAGAAACAAATATTCAGACACCTAGGATAATCGGTACACCCACACCATTATTTCGCTCAGGTTCAACTGCATCCCGGCTTCGATCAAATATTACACCAAAACCTCGTCAATTCAATACACCTAATCTTCAATAACTTATGTACATATGTGTTATTTAAATTATTCCCTAAATATTTTAATTATTTATATTTTATACTCTGTATAATTCCTTTTTTATTTTTATTGCCTTTGTTCACATGTTGAAACGAATAAATAAACTTTGATAGTTAAAAAAAAAAAAGCTATTATTTTGAAACTTTTTTCGAATAAAACAGAAATAAAAAGTATTCTTAAATAAATAAATAGGTAAAAAAAATAATGAGGAAATCGATATTTTTAAAAAGAAAAATGCAATGAATAGTTACACGAGAATGGCAATCCAAAAAAAATAAAAAAAATGCTGATTTTTTTTCTTGTATGTACCGTTTCATTTATTTATTTATTTGTTTTTTTGTTTTTTGAATATAAAAATAATAACAACAATATATATCAAATGAAAATAAATAAATAAAAAAAAAAAACTTTTCTTGTTGTTTTTGGTTTTTAAGGAAAAAAAAAAGGTTTATATTAACAATGAAAAAGAGAGAGAAAAATTAAAAGTATATGATCAAAAAAAAAAAGAAAAAATATTTTTTTTAATCTTCATCGCTACTATCGGAATCACTATCGCTATCGCTATCGTCCTTATTACTACCACTTTGTTTTTGATTAGCATTATCACCAGAGGCAGTATTACCACCGGCTAAAGCGGAAGCAAGTCCTTGTTCCCTCATCAATTTCATTTGACCAGCAATGGAGTCTTCATCAGGTTCAGAAATGGTATCATCAATATCATCTTCAGGAGGTAAATCGGAAGGCTCTTGTACATTCAATTGAATATCTTGTAAAATATCAGTTCCAGCATAAGTATCAGATTTGACGAATAATGAAAAAGTGTAAGTACCAGCTTTAGGAGGACCAGCAAAGGGGACACGAATAGTCTTTTCATCAATAATATCAGTCACTTTACGAGGTGGGACAAGAATACGATTGACCTTGGGGTCACCTAAAAAGATCCACCAATAAGGTTTCTTTTCGTTGGCATAATAAGGTGTATGAGCTAAGGGAAGTGTGCCTTGTTTTCCATCATCTTTTTTGGCTTTTGTATTGCCTTGTTCATCAAATTCATCTTCATCAATTTCTTCTTCATCTTCTTGTTCCACTTTTTCTATTTTTTCAGTTTCAACACTTGTCACCTTTCCATTCTTTAATTTTAATACAAAGGTAATAATAGCTCCAGTTGTAAGGATCTTATCGCCAATAACTATTTTTATATTTATTTATTTATTTATTTATTTTTAAAAAAAAAGAGGAAAATCAATATATGTTTGTTATTCTATCTTTTTTTTTCCTGCTTGCCTATTATTTATTTATTTTATATTAGCTATTATTCTTACCTTTAAATACAGCCTTTTCAACAGATAATTTAGGAACACGTTGAGCAACTTCTAAAACATCCAAATATTCAGATTCTGATAATGGGTTTAATAATGACTTTCTTTCACTTTCAGATAAATCTAATAATTGTCGAACACTGCTGATGTTCTTCTTCTTGTTACGGTTATAACGGCGTAATAATTGATTACTGATATGAGGTAATTGTTTTACTGAAGCATCACCAGGATAAAGCGCTTGTAATAAGTTTTGTTGTAAATCCATAATTAAGGTGGCAATATTTAACCATTGTTTGACGGTGGCAATTTGAAGGAGGCCTTGTAAAAGATGGATGGAACGATCGACAATATATTGTTGATCTATTATTCATATAAACAAATTAATAAATATAAAGAAGGTTATATTATTATTAGTTTAAATACTAAAATAAAAATAATAAAAAATGCTTTATTATTTTGTATATATTACCTTTTTGAAGAGAGCCAGCATTAACATTTTTGGAAGTTAAATCAACACGGAGAAGGTAAGCATATAAAAGTGTACGAGCTTTTCTTCTATAAGAAGGTGTAGCCTGTTACATGTATAAAAAAAAAAGAAAAGAAAAGAAAAAATAGCTTGATAAGTATATAGTTATCCCTTTTATTTTTACACTAAAAGAAAAGAAAAGCATATAAAAACTTACATCGTCACTTCTTTGGTATTTTTCACTGAATCGATTTTCTAATTCATCAATAATAGCATTATCAATTCTTTTTAAAGCTTCTTCTTCACTTTTTTTATAGTTGGCATTTTCTTGAAATTCATAAGCACTAGATAATACTTTAATAATTTCTATAGTATTAAAATAAAAATAAAAAAAGAGTGTAAATAAATAATAAATGAATAAAAATACTAATAATAAATAAAGCTAAATATCACACTAATCACTGATTTTAAACATTACCTTTGAACCCGTCGTTTTCTTTTAATCCTTTTACAAACACTCCCATAGTAGAATTTAAAATCTTATCCTTGGTTTGTCTTCTGGAACTATTCCACCAACGAGCCTATTAATAATAATAAAAATAAAAAATAAAAAAAATGATTGATGAGAATTAAAAAAAGTGACCATAGTATATATACATATATATTTATATAATTATATCGAAACATACAATATAATAAGGTAATCCAAGACCAAAAGCAATAGCATAGAAAAGTAATACAAATTTACTATTTCCACCTTCAACTAAACCACGAGGTAAGGCTACACCCATACTAAAAGATTGTTTACCATCGGGATGGCCATATTCTTCATAATTTTTACGAACAATCTCATCACCAGTTAACCTATTTTATTTTATTTTTAAATATATATATGTGGTATATATTTTAATAAAGAGTTTGTATTTTCTTTTTTTTTTTTTTTCATTTCTTAAAAAATTAATAAAATAAAATAACTTACACTTGATAAGCTTTACTAATTTGAATAAAACGTTCTTCATATTCTTCCTTTAATTTTTCAGGGGCTTTATCAGGATGGTAAATAAGAGAAAGTCTTTTATAAATTTTTTTGATTTCTGGTACAGTAGCAGACTAGTATATATACACGTAATAAATATATATATATATATATATTTATATTAATATATAAAATTTAATAAAAATTACTCTATTTATATGATTTTATATTTATATTCATACACATTTATATCTATAATTATATTACCTCTTTAACACCAAGGATTTCAAATGGATCCCATTGAGCTTTGGTAGGTTCAGCGTTAGAAACTTGGTAAGCCAAAAGAACAACAGCAATCCATCCGAAAACAATAAATAAAAACCTATATAAATATTATTATTATTATTATTAATAAATAAAATAACAAAATAATATATACATATATCTATATATTTATATTTATATTTATACTTGTAACTATAATTATATTTAGATTTATATACACTTACTTTGGGCTAGTTAAAGTAGACGTAATCTTATTTGGTTTTGATGCTTTAAGTTTAACACGTTCTTTGATACAAGTTCCACAGTTACATTTATCTTTTTCAGGTGTTTTTTCTATATAAATATAAAATAATAACAATAACAATAATAAACAACGGTTAATAAAGAGATTTATTACTATTAATGTAATAAATAAAAGAGGTATGTATGTATATAAATTTACTTGCTGCTTTAAATAAACTATAAATCGAATGTAAAGTTAAAGGTACAAGACAAATAGATAAAACAGAGAGTAAGAAATAATAAAAGTTGAATCCTTCTTCATCATATTTATATTCAGCCATATTGTTTTATATATATATTACTATATATAAAAGAAATAAAAATATAAAAAGATAAAGATAATAAAATCAAAAAATATTGACTAATATAAAAAGAAAGTTAAAGAAAAAGAGAAAGAAAGAAAAAAGGGAGCTGGAAAAATATATTTAATTATAAAAAAATTTATGGCTGTCTAAAAAAAGATATGTCAAGCCTTTATTGGCTGGAATTTTGGTAGAACCACCCGCTCAAAATTAAGGGCATACTGCTCACGCAAAAAAATAACGGAATTTAAATTAAACATAAAAATAAAGTTTATTAGTTCAAACATTCGTTTACCTTTTCATTTTTCAAAAAAATTAGACATAATTATGCCATAGAATTTTAATATACTATTATGCCATACCATTCTGGATTTTTTAAGTCTAATAATACATTGAAATGTACATTGGAAAATTACATATTGTATGCTAATAATAATATAATTCCTGATGAAGAAATAGCTTTGAATCACTTCAAACACCTTTACCAAACAGACTTAAAATGGATAATAAAAAATACTGCAGATAGACATGAAAAAAAAACTACTTCATTTACAAGAACAGCTGGAGGCAACAATAGTATTATTACTAAATCTAATAATGGATATATAAGTTAAAAAATGAAGCTAATACACATATATATAGAGCATTGATTTACCTAAGTTAAATGAAGGTTCAAAAAATAATATTAAAATAAACAACCCAGCGGGGCAAAGTTGTGTCAACTTTGGTACTATCAATAACGGTAATAGAATAAAGAGAGAGAAAACAAAAAGAAAGAAAAATTTCATATTTATGTTAAATAAGTCTTTTTTTTTTTTTTGCTATCTATAATTTTATTTAATATTAAAATAATACGTGATAAAAGCCAAGTAACCGTACCAACTACTTCATCACTAATGCCTTCTGAAACACGAATTGATGATCAATATAATAGTGAATTCTAAATGATGATGCTCACTCTCAAAAACATTTTGTGTGCTCTTTTGAAAATTTAAACGAAATGTCATATGGATATACAAAAGTAAAAATCGTAGCTAGTTTTATTTTTTAACTATGCTGTTTTATTTAACTATATCATCAATTTCTAGTTTTTAATTTTTTATTACTTTTAGTGGATAGTAGATTATATTGACATTATTGATGAATTATTCAACATTAGGTATATTACCCTGAAAAAAGAGTAAAAAAGAGAGATATTTCTGATGTTAGACTACTGGAAACAAAACAGACCCTACAATTCCTTACGGCCGGCATAGACCTTCATGTGGTAAAATTAAAAGAGCAAAAAAAAGAATAAATTATCATCACCTCTATTATATTATTTCTATCACTATTACTATTATTATTTATGATGCGTATTAGCAATATTATTATTTTTTGTATTATCAACACATTTTTATTATTAGTGCTAGTATTATTTTATTTTTTACTCTATTTTTTTAGCTTCTTTATAATCATCATTGTTATTATTATATATTTTGAACAAATTCTATTATTATTAGTATTATTATTTTTCAATATCACTTTTTTTGTCATTATTTTTTTAACACCACCATCAACAATTATATTATTAATATTATTAACTAAAAAATAATTATTTTCATTTAAACTTTATTTTATAGTACATAATCACTCTTTTTCTTTTTTTAAAAAAAACAATCAGCAAATTGTAATGAGCATACATATATTTTTTATTGTTGATATAAATTAACAAAAAAAATAGAAAGAATAGATATCAGAAGCTTTTATTAGCGAATGTTCTTTTTATATTTACAATAAATGTTTTCAATTGGCTTTAATAGATATAAAAAAACTGAAGTACATAGAAATATCAAGTATACATATATAAACAAATAAAAAATAATATATATATATAAATATTTAAATAAGATCAGCTACATCTTCGTAATCACCTTTTAAAATCAATTGGGCAATTTCAAGACTGGCTACCAATTTTTCTTCAGCATATAAAATATTATCTTTGTTTTTAGATTCCAAAGCTTGTTGAAGACCAGGTAAGATTTGACCTTCAGAGTCAGCCCATTCAGCAGGAGTATAAACGATATGACGATACCATTGTTGATCTTCCAATTCAGCCAAATTGATAAAGGCGCGCTCAAATAAAGCAATACGATTATTTATTTTATCAACGTGGCGCCATACCTTGTTCGAAACTTTATCATGAGCTAGCTTTTTGTAAACTTTGCTTGTTTTATGTTCAAGATGAGCACCTTCTTCTTCCAAACGTTTTAGCGAGGTAGCCATTTTAGGTAAAAAGAGATCTTTTTCATCATTATCGTCACCTTCATTGTCATCATCTTTATGATGTTTCTTTTTATTCTTATGTTTCTTTTTCATTTCAACGAAAAGAGATTTACAGTTTTTATCATCACCATCATCATCATCATCACCATCGGAAGGATCGGTTGGTTCAGGAGTAGTAGAATTATGATAAATAGATTCAAGGCGGTCAACATAAACAGAGAGTTGTTGAATATAATCCAAAGGATAAATTGGTATGATAATATCATTAGAAAGTCGATAAGCTAAAAGACCCCAGATTTTTACTAAGCTTTGGTGGTATTCGTAAGTAGGATCAACATAATCTTCAATTAATTCAATACTATAATGATATATATATATATATATATATATATATATATATATAAATTTCATTAAAAAAAAATCAATTATTGTTATTATTATTCTCAAAAGAAATACTTTAATTTTTACCTGTCTTCATTACTATGGAAAACATCATAGTCGCCGTGGAAACCAAAAGATACACTTGAAATACCAGCATGATGGAAGAAAGGAACATGATCTGAAGCACCACCCAAAGGTTTAATCAAAGTAAGATCAATATCTTCACGATTATGTTTATGATGTTTATGTTTTTTCAAAACTGTATGATCATCGGGAAGGGTTAAATCTTCGAAATAATCTTGTAAATGACGAGTAGACCAAGCTTCAAGCACGGTTAAACTTGTTTTAGGATCAATGATAGAGCCAGTGACTTCATATAATAAACGGTAAAGTAATGGAGATGCTTCAGCATTAAAATCAGTACCACTTACAGCTGTGTCAACATTGAGATAAGCAACAGCAGATGTACCTAACCATTCTTGATGTTCTTCTACCCATTCTGTAGATCCTACAGCACCATATTCTTTAGCATCCCATGAGGCAAAAATAATGGTTCGACGTGGACGCCATCCTGATTCTAAAAGTTTACCAAAAACACGAACTAATTCAAGCTAAAAAATTTTATTTTTATTTTTATTTATTTTATTTTAAATATAATAAAATAAAAAAAGATAAAAATGGATGAGCAATTGAATAGCTATATATATATTTTAATAAAATAAAGAGATTTATGATTATAATTATTTTATACTTACTAATGAAGCACTGCCAGATGATGGATGGATAGCTCCATAGCTCCAACTATCACGATGATTACCTAATATAATTACACGATCGGGTTCTTCAGCACCATCAATACGACCAATTACATTCCAAATAGGACGAATTTGATTATCGTTAATATTGATCAAATTGACTTCAAGTTGACTTGGACCAGTATAATAGCCAATGTTAAATAAATCACCTTTCCATTCAGGAATTTGAATACCTAATTCGTGTGTAGCATTTAAAAAGGGAATAGCATCTTTCCATGAAATTGGTAGAGAAGGAATATGAGGGACTGTTTCAGAATCTTCTAAAGCAATACGAGTAATATTTTCTGAAGTAGAAGCATAACCTGGTGAGGTAGGATCACCTGGTGTAATATAATAATGGGCGGTGCCACGTTCAACTGTAGTTGATTGCCTATAAAATAATAATAATAAAAGAGAGTGAAAGAAAAGTATTAATAAAGAGCGTTAAATAGGCAGACTTTTATAATTATTAATATTATATATATATATATATATTTACCAGAGGCCAAAAGTTTCACTAGATAAATCAGAAGGATCATTATAAATCAATACACCAACACAGCCGTAAGCTTCAGCAGCACGTATTTTTTGACCTCTAGAGATTTCACCAGAACGAATTAAAGCAATATTACCTTTTACTTTAATATTCTTATCAACAAGTAATTGGAAATCTTCCAAAGTACCATAATTGACATAAATAACAGGAGCTGTGACATTACCATCACCAGAATAACCTAAAAAAGAAAAGAGAAGAAGAAGAAAAAAAGGAGGGATAAATAAAATAAAGATGAAAAAAAAAAAAAAAAAAAAAAAAA
>MU612617.1:0-14789 GCA_025201675.1 Cunninghamella echinulata
TTTTTAAAAAAAAAAAAAAACATTAGCAGCAGCGTTACAATGTCATTTTTAAAATTAATATAATTTTATTTAAATAATAAGTACATTGATAATATATAATGATGTATATAATAATTGCTTTCTCTTTATGAGTTTGTATATTAAGTATATGTTGAATAATCTAATTTACAAGTATAAAACTACATAAATACATTTCTAACACCCTATCTTTGATTTATACTATAGGAATATTATTTTAAGTTAAGTTGAATATGATCAGTAAACATTTTCAAAGCTGCCTCAGGTTGATCAGTAGGTACTAAATGACCAGCTTCGTAGACACGAAGATAAGTTAATCCACCACCTTGTTGAATGAGACCAACCTCTTTTCCATCCATAGACCATGATTTTAATTTATCGTTGCGGAATTCTTGACTATTTTCAAATTCTAATTGTTCAGCCCAAGCTTGGATTCCGTAGTGAGTGCAAATAAAGTCAGCATCACCTGCATACATTAATACTGGAATGTTATTATTTAATAAACTCGTTACATGAGAAGCAGAGGATTTGATTCTAAATGAATAGTAATAAAAATAAAAATAAGAATGCTTATATGAATGATTAAATAATTAATTGGATTATATATATAATTACCTATCACCAGTAGTACCAAATGCAGCGATCTATTAAACATAATTAGGTAAATAAACAAAGTAAAATAAAACAACTAGTTATTATATATATATATATATCTTACCACTCCTTCACTTAGTTTTTTAAATTGTGTTTTAGCACCAATAGCATCGAGAGTAGATGTTTTATTAATAAAACCAACGTAATCTTCAGAAATAGGTGCTGCAGTACGAATATCATAAAAGCTTTTACCGCCTATAGCGTACATATATTGAACACTATAGGAGCAATATGTAAAAGCTGTAATACAGTCTTGACTATCATCAGTTTCATAACATTTTTTAGCTAAAATAATAAAATAAAAAATAATAAAATAATAACAATAAAAATTATTTAATATATATATATATATATATATATGTATATATCACAGCTAATTTTTTAGTCTTACTTAATTGAGCACATATAGGTGTATTCAAGCGCATTGTTTCACAAATGTCTTTGGTAACAACAGGTCCATCTATATATACATAAGTTAGTACTTGATTGTATATTTATATACCAATATAAATACTTACAAGTAGAATTACAAGTCATCTTTTCGTAATATTGACTATAAAAAAATCAACAGTTAATAATTAAAAATTAATAAAATTATATGTAATTCACTTTTTAGTTATTTTATATTTATATATGGATTACTTTTGAATAAGAGGATCCATCATGCCATTACCAACACCAATAGATTTTAAAGGAATTTGAAAGTGATTTACATGTTTAAACTTATTTTGTTGTACAATGTAATCAGCATAAGTAGGTACATATCGGCCACCAAAACTTTCACTATTACCCAATAATAATAATAATAATAGTGTTAATAATAACTATATATGAACTGCTGTAGTTATATATATAAAATTACCCAAAGAAGTGGAAATCATTAGGTTTATATTGAGGAAAAGCTTCATAAAAGATTTGTAAAAAGATGTACATATATTGTGCAGCATCTTCAGTATTTGTTACATTACTTTTTCCGTAAGAAAAACCTACTTCGGATGGCTGGTCAACAAATAATAAATTAGATACTTTATTCCAGCTTCCAGCTTCATTATAAAGCGCTTGACTAGCATCTTCGTTTACTCTACAAGGTCCTAATTCAGTCCATAATCCACTAATAAAATAAAAATGAAAATATAATTAAAAAAACATATCGACCTTTACACACACACATACACACATATATATATATATATATATATATATATATATATATGTACTTACAGCATAGAGCTAGATCCAGGTCCACCATTTAACCAAATAGTTAAGGGATCTTTTTCGGGTTTTTGACGACTTTCAAAGAACCAAAAAAAGTAATGATCATTTTCAGTAACATCGATATATCCAGAGTACTAATTTTTTAGTTTTTTTAAAAAAAAATGTGATAATGAATAAAATTATATCTCTTTAATAGTATATTATATATATATTATATTATGTTCTTTTATGCTTTCATTATCTTTACCTGCTTAACAGTTGGATCACAAAGGTCCGGTGTTTTAAAATTCATCTTGAGATTTGGGTAGAGCTTACTTTCAAATACGCCATCATTTGTATTATTAACTGGTAAAGATGACACAAGGAGAGCACTGGTAGTGATAAGAGTAAATAGAGCTGTTACTAAATATTTCATTAATATATTTTTATTTTTTAAAAAGAGAATGATAATAAAAGAAGAAAGAAATAAAAAAAACTGTATATTTATATTTTTTTATCATTCAATCTTAAATTGGTTTAGATCCGAAATCGTTTTGTTTTTAAAGTGTTTTAAGCCATATTTGTATATGAATACGTCTTTTTTTTTTCTGTTAATTCTTTTTCTGCTATTTATATATTATATCAAGCATTTTTTTAATATTCGGATGAAATAAATCAAATATAGTAAAAATTTTAAAACTTTAATCCAAGGCTTAGATGAGTATTTGTTTTTTTTCTTGCATTTATTTTTGCTTATCACAGATTATTATAACCTCAAAAAGCTTTTTTTTAATAATTTTACCAATGACTACGAAAAGTTGGGTGGTATGTTTAGATGCTGAGCCACTATTCTGTAGATATTTTTTACTATAACATTTTAGACTGTCTCATTTTAGTATAGCTTGTATAGCATGATCTTTACACAATACGGCTATGAGTTTGCTTTTTTATAGCCATTTTTCATTTTTGCTTTATATACTTACTACGGCTATATAATTTCTTTTTTTTTTTCTCTAATATTAAATATCCATAGTATCATTTTACTGAAAAAAAAAGATTTTCATTTTAACGATAGTTTGTTTTCTTAGTAAAAGTCAAATATAATAAGATTGTAGGTACTAAAAATGAGTGTAATCAGCGTCATCATTGTTTACGTTTTAAGGATCCTAGTCTTTCTTTTATTTTTTTATATTTTTATA
Organism: Cunninghamella echinulata; assembly: GCA_025201675.1. NCBI lineage: Eukaryota > Fungi > Mucoromycota > Mucoromycetes > Mucorales > Cunninghamellaceae > Cunninghamella > Cunninghamella echinulata. The sequence continues at coordinate 3,066 of MU612617.1, forward strand.
TTTTTAGAGTTTTAGGTACAGGTTTATTGACTTTTATGTACACATTGATTTGGTCACATGATGCTTAATTACAAATGATGTTAGATATACAGCAATAATTATCAGATTTAATCCATCCTCTTGTTCAGAATTTATACATTGATTGAAACTCAACTTCTAAATTTTTAATCTTTTCGTATAAGCATAATTTTGAGGCGGAATGGGTTACCAGCTTTTTTTTATTAAGTTAAATATGTTAGTTCGCGTATATAATATCAAAAAAAAAAAATAAAAAATAAAAAAAAAAAACTAGCACATACTGCTATTTTTTGATCCTGATTTAACATGAGTAAAAAAAACATCCGTACGAGGTAAAATTACAAAGCTATGATATCAATTAAGAGACTAATATAATTGACTATCGGACACATATATATGTATGAATATATTTTTCATAGTTTGCTTTTTTTACTTTTTTAATAAAGAGAGAAGGCAATACGATTTTATAAAAATCAACCAATTTTTCTAAATAAAATCATCATAATAGATATATTTTTAAGTTATGCATTTATTATTTCCATAGATATTAAGTAATAAGAAATATGCAACTCTTATGTTCTATTTTTAAGTAATAAAATTGATTTTTTAACACATTCAAATTAGAGCAAAAAAGTCTTTTTTTAATTGAACTGAATAGATTTTTTGTTACATAAAAAAATAAAAAATAGTTAAAGTGGGAGGTATAAATTAAAAAAGGCGCCTGTTTTTTTTGGTATTGAGCTGGATTTAAATATGATATTTTTGTTTTTTTAATTTCTTTTTTTTTTTTTCGCTCGCGATTTCATTTTTCTTCCTCACTTTATATTTTTTATTGTATTAATATTTTTTTATATGGGAAAAGGTAATTATTTAAACTTATATTTGCTTTGTTTTATTTTGCCTTATTTTATTTTCACAATCAATAAAATATAATGATAAACAGCTAGCTCTACAATTACCTTGAATATTTATAATATGATATATTGATTTTTATTAACATTCATATCTCTATACTTTATACCTTTTTTATTTATTTATTTAAACACGAATATATATATATATATATTATAAATTAATAAAAGGACGCCCACCAAAAAGACGTAGTCAACGTTTATCTACTGACATTAAAAAGGAATCAACCGATGATAACAGTAACCGAAGACGAAGTCTACGTAAAAGAGCAACATCTTCAGCCGATATTTCTCAAGATAACAAAAGATTAAAGGAAGCAACTGATTCATCTCTATCTGAAGATTATCAAAGTGATATTGAAGAGCAAGAAAGTGAAATTGATGAAGCTGGAGAAAAAAAAATTGATAAATTTGGCAATTTAAAAGATGGTAATATTGATAATAATAATAATAATATTATTATATACGTACATATATATATATATATTCTTTATTTTTTTTAATATTTTTATACTCATCAACCAACATAAATATTATGATATCTTTATTATTATTATTATTATTAAATATAGGTCGTGTATTTAAGCCGGCTACATTCACACTTCCAACACGTGGAGAAACAGTATTAATGCTTGCAATGGATCCAGCTAAAAATCTTGGTTATCGGGATAGTCATATTTTTTTTACAAAAAACCCATCTTTAGAAAGAGTTCGATTAACTGAGGAAGAAAAAGATATACTAGTAGAACGTGGGATGGTATTGGCATGGTTTCGACATCGCGATGTAGCCGTCGTGACAGCAAGATCAGTATTTAAACAATTTGGTGCAAAAATTATTAAAAAGGGAAAACGTTGCAGAGATGATTATTTTGAAGCAAAAGCTCGTGCAGAAGGATTTACTGGTGAAACAAATGGTGCAATTGAAAAGAAATCTGAACTAATGGCTTTAGGTCACTGGCATGAATTAGATAATAGTTACCACGATGATACATCCGGTCATGCACGACAATCACTTTTACACTTAGATAGACATTTCCGCTATGATGATGATGACGACGATGACTATGGATATAATAACGAACAAGATGGATACAGCAATGGATTAAATAATAGTGACCAAGAAGAAGAAGATATTTACAATTTGGAGGCCAATTTTAATGAAGATAACGATGATCAACAAGATGATGAAGATGATTATATACTTAATGGTTTAAGAAATAATGATAATCCTAACAAAAAAAGAAGTGGAAGAAAGAAAAGAAAAAGAATCTCCTATATTCCCAATACAGATATAACAACAGAAACTTGGTTACATCATGCAGCTTTAGGTGTACGTGGATTAAATGCTCAATTACAATCTTGTAGGGATAGAAAAACAACTTTTTATGATGTACATACAAATATTCACCAAGTACCAAACGCAACTCAACCAACTGATTGTAAATGGATACTGCATTTAGATAAATATAATAAAGAAAAGGATTCCACTGAGAACAATAATAATAATAAAAAGAACGATATTGGATTTAACGAAGAGGATAACATTAAGATAAATAGACTGTATTTACGTATATTAGAAAATCAGTATGATGAAAATGAAATCTTAGATGCTTTACCAAAAAATATTCACAAATCTATTGAACCAATAATAAGAGCACCAACTTCTAAATACTTAATTCAACAATCAGAAAATGAAGATGATGATTACCCTATTGCGTTAGTAGAGCATCAATACCAAGGTTCATTTCCAATGTTAGTATTATTTATATTTACATTTATTATTAAATATATATCTAATAATAATTATAATGGAAAAGATAACTAATTCTAACATATATAAATATGTATTACGTGGTTTATAGTGATTTTACGCGTTTCCATCAGCCTAAACCATTGATCATTAGTCCTGCAAGTATTGTTGGAAAGACACAATCACTCTTAGCACAGCAACATTATTTAAATCAAGTATATCAACAAGCTAATTTAAATAAAAATTTACCTGCTGGAATGTCCTTTAATCCAATGTCAATCATGAATGCTACTGGCATATTTCAACAAAATTCTGCCCCTTCATCATCCTCTATTTCAAATCACCATACTCTCCAAAGCAAAAAAGCTCAATTAAAAGATACATCAAATCAAACTAAACCTAAAACTGCATCAACATCTGAATCAGAGGTAAATAAATATAAATGTATAACTATTATAAATTTAATTTTAATTGTATCTATATGTATGTATTTATATTTATTATAATTTTTATTTTTATTATTTATAGAAACCACAAAAAAAGTTAAACATATGTACAGAATGTAAACAACTTCAAACACCAAAACCTTCCATAGATACAGCTTCATTAACAACCCCTATATGTGATACGTTTCAAATGGTTAAATGTGCTAAATGTGAAGCTAAATATCACCCAACTTGTGCCAATCTTACTACTACTAAACAGTTGGCAGCAGTTGAATCTTACGCATGGCTATGTCCTGAATGTAAAATCTGTTGTGTTTGTAATTCCGCTGGCGATGAAACAACTTTAATGATTTGTGATGGGTGTGATAGAGGATGGCATACCAATTGGTAAGTCGAATTTATATTTATATTTATACTTTGATAAAATAAAATAAAATAAAATAAAGCAGCAAAAAGAATAAAGATAAGAGTGAATATACAGATCTAATTTATGTTTATATATATATATATATATATACGTTCGTACTTATCTATTTGTAGTTGTAATCCACCTGTTGAAGAAATTCCAGAAGGTACCTTTTATATAAATATTCATATGCATATATAAATATAATAATAATAGTATTATTATTATTATTATTATTATTATTATTATTATTATTATCACTTTATTAACGAAAGTATGTTATTTTCGTTTTCTTTTTCTTTTTTAGGGGCATGGTTATGTCCACTTTGTGCTGTATGTCATAGCTGTAATAACACAAATGGAAATATTGATATATTAGGAATTGATGATAATCTAAATCGACATCATCGACAATTTGAGCATGCAGAAGCACCACCTAATGAAAAATATAAATATCCAACCTATTTGGCAACATACTGCGAACCATGTTACGTTCATTTTGAAGAAGATCGGTTTTGTCCTGTTTGTTTAAAGTCCTATGCCGATGGAGATGATGTAAATGATGATGATAAAGATATGGTTGCTTGTGATTCATGTGATAGATGGGTTCATTGTAAATGTGATGATACCTTAACACAAGATCGATACGCTCAATTATGTGAAGATGAAGAAGCAAAATACACCTGTCCTTTATGTTCTACCGATCGTGTTGTACCTATTGATCCAAATTCTAGTTTAGCTACTATGGCTTTAAAAGGTTTAACAGCTCCTTGCGGTTTGGCTATCGGGATTATTGGTGGGAAGGTAAGTATTCTGAATGCATAATATTATATTATATAAAATAATTATATAAAAATAAGTCATAATATTAACAAAAATATTTTTTTTGTCTATCCTCTGTTGTCTAGGTTAAAACGCGTGGTTTAACTGAATACAATGAGCATAAAGTAGGCATACCTGAAATTGTTGGTGCAACTCTAACTACATTATCTTGAATAAAATATTTTTATTTTTATTATTATTATTTTGTAAATATTCTTTTAAAACTCTATTAATTTATTTTATTATTCAGAAGCTGATTTCAATATCATAAGTATTATTATTTTAATATATATATGTATATATGTTCAAAGTAGTTTATAGTCATTGAAATTATTGATAATAAATTAAATAGTGATCACACACTTTCATTAAATTATTATATATTGAAAATAAATTTATAATGTAGATTATGTTATAGATGATTGTCGATTAACAATTGATAAATAAGAATTCCAACCTAAAGCTACAAGATTAGTGACCATCAACCGATGATTTAATGGAATAAAATAAAAATTAAAAAATTGAACAGCTGGCCATAACTAAATAATAATAACAAAAATAGGTAAATTAATGAAAAAATAAAATAAAATAAGAATATAAAATGAAGCTTTTATTTTATTTATATACAATTATTTATATTTCATCTTACCTTATAATTATTTATTACAGCTGAGGTATATCCATGATTTAATTTTTCTTTAATTTCATGAACGGACTTTCCTTCAAACAATCCCTGAGTACAGAAAAATACTATAAGTATATGGTAATTAATTATTGACCATATCTATACATTTAATTATTTTAACCCCATATAAATTTTATTACTATTATTATTACCTCCAATGAATGTTGGCGCAAAAAATATTTGATCAATAGCTACTTTGGATGCTAGAGCTAAAAATAAAAAAATAAAAAATAAAACAAAGTTGAGTACGGGATATAAGTTTGTATATATATATACTTATATATGTTTCCAGGTCCCTACTTTTTAGTGGTGTTGATGCTTTTATATTATGCTCAAGGAACCGATACCAAGTACTAGTTATATACGTTAAAAAGGAAAGAAGCGTAGTGCGTTTAGTAACAAAAGTTGTTAATATTACTACTATTATTATTACGCTATATTAATCAAATTTTACCTAAGAGCGGGGCCGGCTATAAATCCCCCAAAACAAACCATTCTACCCGTTCTAATCATATCATGATTATTTATGCCTCTTTTTTCTATCGCTTGCTGTGCAATAATATCACCAGCTCCAAACAAGCCGGCTATTTTTTTTTAAAAAAATAAAAATAAAGTAAAATAAATGAAATAAATAAAATAAATATATCAATAAAAATTACTATATTATAAAAGCAATAATAGCATAGTCTTTAGTATTACTTGAACTGCATTACATGTAGTTACTGATTGAACAAATATAGGATATTTGGAGAGTAATTTATTATAAAATAAAAACATTATGGAAGGCAGAAGAAAAAGAAAAAAGTCGCCCGCTGTAACCCCGCGAGAAATTTTTTTTAAAAAATCTAATATTACCAATATTTTTCCGCATACACTTTCATTTTTTTTTCTTATTAGTAAAGCAAATCAGCAAGTAAAAAACTGTTTTTCACAGTTGTTGAATAAGGGATAGCATGGCGAACTCTGTAGTTTCAAACAAGCTATTTGTATAGTAAAAGCCTTTTTTTACACTATTTTTTAATTCGTTTTTTCTTTTATTGTTGAAAGCTATATCACTAAAAAAAAAAAAGGTTAATATATCCATCAATTATCTGCTAAATACCTAGAATAAATCTATCTTTCTTGTTTTTCAATGATTAGTTCAAAAATAATCTTTGATTATTCTATGAGTACGGATGTTCTATTTTTATTTTATTTTTTAAGAAAATCAATAAATTATAATATATAAAATGGTGTCTATACGGTATATATATTAAAAAAACTGTAATTTGGTTTTTTAAATTATTACTAAATAAAGTAATAACTTAATTTTCCTCACCCTACGCATCATCTTTCCCTTTCCAATTTTTTTATTTTTTTATCAAAGGTTAGAAAATATTAAAAAGTATAATATCTTTTTTTTAGTTATTTTTTTATATTCCATTTGTTATTATTTCAATGCAGAAAATAAATAAATAAATGTTGGTAATCAAATAATATATTCTAATTTACTGACAAATTGATACTTTTGATTAAAAATTACTAGTCATATTCTCCAAGGCAACGCTCTATGTACTCAATAATTATTTAATATGCAACTACTTTTGTTGGCTACATAATTTTAGCACTATATTTTTCTCGTTTTATAATTAAAGGCTGATATTTGCAATATACTAATAAGAAATAACTGTAAAATGCGCATATATTATGAGATGAAGATTTATATATTTATTCATATCATTAGTTTTTAAATTATAATAATAGTCCTTAAAAATATAAAAAACCACCATTATTTTTAAAACAAAGGAACCATAAAAAGTAACGTGCTTCCCTTCATACAATGATCTGATATATATAATCAGTATCATATTTAAGCAATGGTTACTTCGACCTATTATTATTTTTAAAATAAGAAAAGTGCATGTTAATAAAATTAATAAACATAAATCCTCTCCATTATGAAAATAAAAACCAATAATAACAATAATTCAGTGTATCTACTTACTTCAACTCCGGGTTCAATAGAAATTGAAGTGATTTGTTTGACGATTTCGGAAGGAGAATGTAAATCGATTAAACGCTTATGAATTCTCATTTCAAAGCGATCAAAAGTTTCAGAACCATTACCACAAGGAGATTTACGAGTGGTGATACGTAAAACCTTGGTAGGAAGACGAACTGGTCCAGCTAAAGTTAATTGCTTGTCCTTGGCACGTTGGACTAAATCAGAAGCAACCTTTTCCAAATTCTTTACATTACGAGAAGTTAAAGTAATACGAATGCGATGGATTCTATTAAAAGTAGCAGTAGTGATAATAATGGTAAAATATTATAATAATGATATTAAATATTAAATATCAAACTTGATCAATTCTTTTGTTATACATATATAGAGCACGATAAATATGTAAAATAATATTGGTACTTACTTGGGTTGAACTTCTTCTTCGAGTCCAGGCTTTTCAGAGGTATTCTTAGCCTAGTTTATATAAATAAATAATAAATAATAATAATAATAATAATAATAATAATAATAATAATAATAATAATGAGTATCACATATTTTGTAGAATCAAATATATAATAATATTATTTTTTTATAATATTGAATAGACAACTTACGACGTAAGACATTATTAATAATTCTCAGCGGTGACTAAGTTAAGCAAACAAAAAACAAAAGAAAAAAGGGTAGGATGGTTTTTTTTAGGTAAAAAAAAAAGGAAAAGTAAGAGAAGGAAAAAGGAAAAGAATTATTTTATTTTTTTCACTTATAAAAAAAAATTTAAGTGGCTTCAAAAGAAATGCGGCGGAATTTCAAACCTACTATAAAAAAAGTAAGCAATTTTTTTAAATTCTCTTTTCTTCTCTTACTTTTTTTTTTGTTGTTATATAATAAAATCATAAGAAATAAAAATGGGAAAATCACGATCAAAACGTAGCCATCGTCGCCGATCTGATAAAAATAATAAGGACGAGCATAAAGAAGAAGTAGAAAAAAATGTGGATACTCAGGATCAAACTGCTCAAGATATTGATATGGTGGATAATAATAATATGGATCAAGATCAAGATCAGCACCAACAACGTCCTTCAGCTATCGATACAATGTTTAACCCTCAACACTTCCAAGCTGCTCATTATGGTGAAGTTAGTGAAGAAATGTTAGGTTATTTCAAAAATGTAGAAGAAAAGCTAAACGATCAAGACTTTGAATCTGCTGAAGGTATAAAGATACTTATAAATACATACATACATACATTGATATTATATAATGATTATAATAATGATTATAATAGTAACGATATCAGTAAACGAATTGATAAAAACAATAGACTAATACTTTTGTTTATAAACTTTTTTAAATAATTTTTAGATCAAAGATTATTTGTAGATAACGTATATTCTGAAGTGGAAGGAAATGAACTTCGCCTTTCAACAAATTATTCTTGTTCTCTGATCTTAGAAAAGTTATTGAAAATATCAGATGGGTTCCAATTAAGGGTATTTACCGACAAATTGGCTGGATGGTAAAGCATAAATAAGATTAAATAATATAAATATAAATAGATAAATAGTGTAAATTAAAAAATATACTAAGTGTTTAACTATATATATTTAGTACTGTTGAATTATTTGCACATCGGTTTGCATCACATGTATGTCAAACTTTATTAACTTTAGCTGCTGATGTAGTGGACCAAGAAGTAGCACAAGGCGGGCCAACATCTGTTGGTGATTCCAATGGGGAGAATGGAGAATTATATTCAATGGAAAAATTGATTTTAAATATATGCGAAGTAATATTAATAATAATAAGTATAAAAGAAGAAGATATATAATTATATAGTAAAAAGGATATTCTTAGCTCAATTATATTTATATTTGTCATTTTAATTTTTCTATATATTGAATCAATTTAATAGGATATTAAACCTGTAGTAGGAGGGCTTATATCACAACAATTTGCATCACACGTGGTTCGTGTATTATTGTTTGTTTTATCAGGTAAACGTATTGATGAATCTGGTGAAGATAAAGGCAAATTAGTCAGAAGTAAAAAATCAGCACATTATAAATCAGAAAACAATAATAAAGTAGCAGGCTCCAACCGACAATCAAGAGCAACTTTACGAGTACCAGCATCATTTAAAGCCATGTTTAAAGAATTAACTCGAGCCTTAGCCATTGAAACAGATGATTCAGGAATTCGACCTTTAGCTGTCCATCGTGTAGCTAGTCCAGTAATTCAATTATTATTACAATTACAAGAAAATGACGAAGATGGGAAACAAGCGCAGACCGTTTTATTAGATCGTATCTTATGGGGGATCATTACAGATGAAAATAATGAACAAAAGAAACAAGATCGTGAAGCTTGGTTCCAAACTTTAATACGTGATAAAGTAGGCTCTCATTTAATGGAAGTGATTGTAAAGATGGCACCTGATGAAGTCTACGATCGAATCCATCAAACTTATTTAAAAGGTAAATTCGAAAAATTCAGTTTAAATCCTGTCTCCAACTTTGTAATTCAGCATGCCATTACCAATGTACGTACTCCTCAACAATTAAAATCCATTGTTGCCGAATTATCAAATAGCTTCGATAAATTAATTAAAAATGGAAAGTATGGTGTGATTCGAAGTTTAATTGATGCCTCTGTGAAAATGGATTCTTCTCAAAAGGAAATTGTGGATGCTTTAACAAATGGTTTAGGTATGGCTGATGTGAAAGATCGAAAGGAATTCGTCAATTGTATTATAAGAATGAAGTCATTACAGGTAAAAAATCAAAAAAAAGTTAACAGATAAATAGTAATTGTTTTTATAATAATAAAACAAGACATTGATATTAGTATTCATGAATTTTTTATTTTGTTTATTAATACTTATTAGGAATGGAATGATTTACCTGAAGAAGAAAAAAAGAATTTACGTAATTTCCATTTACAAGGATCATTAATTTTACAAGGAATCATGAAAATGCCTCAAGAACAAAATTCTGTTATTATTAATAGGTAATGAATCATATATATATTTCTTTAGACGTACATTTATTTTAAATTTATATCTTTTAACCTGTCTTATTTTATTTTATATTATGATTATTGTTTTATATATAATTGTATAGCTTTTTATCAATGAATCCAGACGTGACATTACGGTGGTGTTATACTCCTATGGGATCAAGAGCTTATGAAGCCATTATTGCCTCTAACGAAGTAAATGAAAAGATCAAAAAGAAAATTTTACGTAACTTGATGGGTAACTTTGCAAGTTTGGCAAAAGATAAGTTTGGTAGTCATATTGTAGAAAAATGTTGGTCCGTGGCAACAATTGAACAAAAGGAAAAAATAGCTCAAGAATTAGTGAAATATGAATATGATTTATCAGAACATTACTTGGGTAAATGTATCTTATGGACTTGTAATATTGATTTATATAAACGTCGTAGAGACGAATGGATTGAAAGAGAAGAAGGCATGATCCGTAAAAAGGATATGTTTAAAGATATTTTAGGCGATGAAGTCGCCTTACCAAAAAAGAAACGTAATAGATATTAATTTATTATTAGAACTTTTTATTTTTTAATTTTTATCATTATACATATATTATTTTTCATGAATCATTCATTTTATTCACATTGTAATACAAAAAAAAAGCATTAAACTAGAACTATTATTATAGTCACTATTTTATTTTTGGCATATATATAAATATATAGTATATATATTATCGTTTTTATTTTTCTCCTTTTATATATAGAAATAAAAATAAAATAATAATAATAATATAATAATATATATAAAACAATAAAGAAAATAATAGTAGCAGTAGTGATTATAAGAAAATTAATATAAAATAATAAAAAATAGTGTAATAATATCAAAATAAAATGGTTGTATTTTTTTTTTTTAAGTGAAGGAAGCTGGGGTAAATGTTATAAAAAAAAATAAATAATAAAAAAAAAGAGAGCAAGTGAAGGGAATATAAAACTTTCATGATTTTCTAAAAACAAATATTTATATAAAGAAAGCCTTAAACAACTAATCACTAAGCACACCTTTAATTTCATCACTTGAATCCAATAACCTAAATAAATAAATAATAAATAAATAAAAACATGATAAAATAAATAATAATGAAGAAATTGTATATATTTATATTTATAGATAATTATCATCACTTACGAATTTTGTTTAAGAAGGACACATTCACCACCATTCTCCAAATCAATATTATATTGATAAAAATAACCTTCTGAGGTAACAACCATTACTTGAGGCATTGTGCTATAAATTTATAAAATAAAAAATAATATGGAAAATCAAATTAAATAAGCTTATGATACGATTTGTTTATTTTAGTTACCCACACTCACACATTGCCCCCTTATTTGTTATTTTTTTTTATATTTTTGTCCTACCTACTAACTGCTACTAAACTACGAACACCAACACTAGGAAGTTTTAATGAAGCAAAATCACGAGCAGGTTCCCACATTTCAGTCAACATTTCAGGTAAATAAGATCCAACACTTCCAGCAATATTTCTTCCAAAATGTAAAGAAGAACGTCGTAACATTTGACTAAAAATAGAAGTAGATAATAGTAAAATAATTTTCAAGTTGCAGGTATTTTTTTTTTAAATATAAATAAATAAATAATACTATTTTTATTATTTTTATTATTATTACCCAACGCT
>MU612619.1:0-14758 GCA_025201675.1 Cunninghamella echinulata
TACCTACCGGTGAAACATTTTTATGCTCGCACCCCTCTCTTTCACTTAATTTTTTTTTCACAATCCCAAAAACAAAAAATAAAAATATGACCAAGTTTGGTAGAGGTTTACGTTCAGATTTTTTTTTTGATGAAAACTATATCTCTCTTAATCATGGCTCTTATGGTACTTATCCAAAAATCATTCAAAAAACTTTACATCATTATCAACAACAAGCTGAAATAAACCCTGATAAGTTTTTAAGACGTGATATGTTCCCTTTATTGGATAAAAATAGAAAAATCATAGCTGACCTATTGTACTGTGATATGAATGAATTAGTATTTATTACTAATTGTTCAGTTGGAATGAACTCTATTATACGTAGCCTTATTCTTAATAAAGATGATAAAGTCCTTTGTGTAAGTTTTATAAAACAAAAGCTTATAATAGAGAAGAAAAAAAATAGACTAATAATAATAATAACAATAATGGATTTCCCTTTCTTTTTAGTTTAATACTGCTTATAACTCCGTTGAAAAAACTCTAGTTTATGTACATGATTCTTTTGAAGCCCAATTAGTACAAGTAGAATTAAAATATCCACTTTCTGATGATGAAATAGTAGATAATGTTCGGAAAGCTATCGAGAAAGAATATCAAGGATCTTCTCAACCCATAAAACTTGCAGTTATGGATGCTATTACTTCGGTACCTGGCGTTAGGTTTCCTTTCGAACGTGTAGTAAAGTTACTAAAAGAATATAATATTTTATCTTGTGTTGACGCCGCCCATGCCCTTGGCCAAATAAGCGTAAATTTACACGAAATAGATCCTGATTTCTTCGTTACTAATGCACATAAAGTAAATAAATAAAAACAAAGATAAATATAACATATAATTATATATTAAAATATTATTCTAATTATTTTATCTCCTTATGTATTATTATTATTATTATTATTTTAAAAAACAAAGTGGCTACTATGTCCTCGAGGATTATCAGTAGCTTATGTGCCAACCCGAAATCAACATTTAATCCACCCTGCTGTAATTAACTCTGCTTATAAACATCACACAAATAAAGAAAAAGATGTTACATCCAACTTTCAGGCGGAGTTTAATTGGTAGAGGCATAAAAAAACTGGAAAAAAAATTACCTTAATATAAAAAAAAAAAATATTAGGTTGTTTGTTATATTTACCTATTGTTTGTTTATTTTTATTATAATGCAATAGGCCAGGAACTTCTGATTTTAGTACTTTTTTATGTGTAGAAGAGGGTAAATAGTATTTTTTTTTAATCTTCATTTATATTTATTTGTGTATAATGCCGATCGAACTCTTCATCCAAACTTACTACCCTGCATATATATTTATGTATTTTATAGTGATGAAATATCGAAAATCATTAGGCGGAGAAGAAAGCATTATGGAATATTGTCATGATTTAGCAGTTACTGGGGCAAATGCCGCTGCAGATATATTGGGAACTAATGTGTTAGAAAATGATGAAGAAACATTAACCGCTTGTATGTCAAATGTAAGATTACCGCTCTATCCACATCCTAAATATTCAGAAAATGATATTATCCAAGCCTTCATTGATAAATTAATCTATGAACATAATTGCATGGTAAAAATAAATATAGTATATAAAAAAGATGTATTTAAATCATACCATAATTCATAACTGTTATAATTATTATTATAAAAACAGGCACCTGTTTATTTTCACAATAACAATTGGTATGTTCGTTTTAGTGCTCAAGTATACAATGATTTGGATGACTTTAAATATGTTGCTAAGGCACTGTTAAAAGTGTGTAAAGATTTGGAACAATAATCATTCTACAAATCTTGGCATACATTAAAATAATATAGGGTTCGTAATATATATACATATATACTAATAAATGTTTTTACGGATACATACATATTATTTTTATTTATTGCTTACAAATAATACTAATAATAGTAAGAATGAAAGTTATTTTATCTTGATGATTCAAAATCATAAACCCATAAAAATATTCGAGTTTAAAATTTTATTTTTCCTGTTTTTGTTTTAAAAAGGAATCTAGTTACGTTGCAAATTACAAGAGATATTATCATATTTATTAAAAAAAAAAATAGATTTTATTCAAGTATATAAAAGTGATACATAATAAAACTAAATTTAAAATTAAAACAAACACAATTATAAGTGCATTTAAATAGATTTATCCTTTTTATAGTATAATCTTAAAAGAAACAATAATACAAAAAGGAGAAACGAGTAAAAAGTGAATCTAAGCTATTATTTTTTTAACGTAGTATTATTAACGCTTAATTTTTTCTTTGGTAAAAATTAAACAATGATAATGTATATACGATGGTGTTAAAAGAAGGTTGTGAAGATATATATTTATCATGCATTAAAGAATTATTGTATACAATGGTTGAGTGCGGGATTTTAAAAAAAAATAAGCGTGGCTGAAAAAAAAATATAATATTTTTACCCTATTTTTTTCTTACTAAAAAAAAAAAAAAATGTCAAATCCATCAGAAAATACAACAGCATCTTCAATTAAAAAGCAAACAAGAAGATTTGCACCTACTATTCGAGGTAGAGGGCGCGGAGATAGAGGATCACCTTCTTCTCGATCTGAAACTAATGATAACACACCAACTACGGAACAACCTTTAACTGATACAACGGCTTCAACAAGTGATACAAAATCAAGTGGACAATTAGGAACTATAAGATCAGAAGCCTCTGAAGGAAGACTTCAAAGTGTTCATGGACAAAAAACAAGAGGCGGCACTACAAAGGTAATATATATGTATATATATGGAATATTTAATAATAAATAATAGTTTTTAATAGCAAAATGTCAATATTATACTTGTATAACAAATAACGCTAAATGTATGTATATATATATATATATTTGATCGTTATTGCAGATGAAATTCAAACCTACCATTCCAACAAAACGTAATAAAAAAGAAGTGTAAGTTACAAATAATAAATATATACACATAAGTATCTATTGACTTTTCTATGTATTTACATTTATTATCATTATTATTATTGGTATTTTAGTTCAGTCGAAGATACATCAAAAGAAAAAGAAGGGCGTGATGGATTCCGTAGTAACCGTGGAAGAGGTGATTTTCGGGGTAGAGGTAGAGGAGGAGGTAGAGGTCGTGGTCGTGGTCGTGGATTAATTGTTGAAGAAGTTACAGCATCCGGTATATTCTCTCTCGGTCCATCAGCAATATGTAAGTTATATACTTTTATATATACTTTTATATACATAAAGCGATTATGTGTATAATTCATATAATACATGATTTTTATTTTTTTATTTTTTGACAGCTTCTCGTGCACGAAATGGATATGCAGCATCCAGTGGATCTTTTGCAACATATGGTGGCGATGCATCATCAAGGTTTGAGACAGAAAATGGATCAGAAACTGATATCAACGTATTATTTGCTAATGCAACGGATGGATATACCCCAACTGTTTTTGATCATGTCGGGAGATTGGCTGGTAGTTTGGATCCTGTCGATCTTTCTGCTCCAAAAAAGAAAATACCTTGGTTAACAACAAAATCAGTAGATGAAAAGGATAATATAAAAAATGTCAAAGATGAAGAAGAAAGTACAAAAGATATATTAATAGACAATGGTAAATATATACATGTATATGGACTTTTATTATTATTATTATTATTATTATTATTATTTATTCATAAACTTGTTTATAATTGAATATTATAGTTAAAAAAGAAAAAATGGATGACGATAGTAATGAAGAAGTTAGTGGGATGGATGTGGATAAAAAAGAAAAGAATCAAGTGGATGAAGAAACAACACAACAAAGTCGGGAAACTTGGATGATGTATGAAGATTCACCAGCACAAAATATTTTTGCCGTTAATGAAAAGGTAAACAACATAAAATGGAATTTGTATTTATACATATATCTGTTGATAAACTAATATATAACCATATATTTTTTTCTAAATAGAATAAAGTAGTATCTGTTGCAGATGATGAATTATTATTTTTCCAACTACCATCCGTTGTACCAACTTTTGAATCACCTAATACAGATAACGACGAAGAAATGAATGACGTCAAACCAGAAGAAGAAGATAATAGCAATAGTAATAATAAAGGAAAACAAAAAGTAGACGATAATAAAGGCAAATCCAAATTACCACCTTCAGCACAACGCGCTACACTTGAAGAACAAATGAAATCAATGGATTTAGAAGATATGCCAGATGGACAAATTGGAAAAATAGTTATATATAAAAGTGGGAAAATGAAACTAAAAATAGGAAGCGTATTACTAGATATTGAACAAGGAATGCAATCCTCTTTCTTAGAGAATGTCATGGTGGTAGATACAAATAATGAAACAAGTAAAAAAGCTGTAGAACTTGGTCATATTGTACAAAAATTCACTTGTGCACCTAATATGGATGCTTTACTAGATGGTTGTGAAGAAAATTATGATTAAATAAACTAATTAAAAATTTCTTTGTATAGATTATATATATTTATTATAAATAGATGATGTGTATTTATATTATGCAAAATTTTTAGTCATTACACGTATTTTATTTTATTTTTTTTTGGTTATTAATACTCTCAAAAAAAAGCGGAGGTTTAAAAATAAAAATAAAATTTTAACACGTTTAGTTTTTTTTTTTTTTTCTCTTTCATTTTCTTCTTTGTTCTCTCACTAAAGTTAACTTATGATTACTTTACTTCTTAGTTTATTATTCATAACTACCATATTTATATATGCTTATTATACGGTTGCTCATTATGAAAAAGATTTACCGTTAAAAGGAAACAATATACTATTATTAACAGCTCATCCTGATGATGAATGTATGTTCTTTGGGCCAACTCTATCTTCACTAAGAAGCTCAGGCAAGAAGTCTCGTATTCATGTTCTATGTTTATCTACAGGTAAAAAACAAAAACGAAAATAAGATAAAGAAAAAAGGAAAAACAGATATTATATAATTCTTTTTTGTTTATTCAAATAAATATGTATATGTTTATGTATTTGCTTAGGTAACGCTGATGGTTTAGGAAATATTAGGAAAAAAGAACTTTTAAGAAGCTGTCAAACCTTTGATATTTTACCTTCAAATACCAAAGCATTAAATCATGAGTAAATATAATTACTATATTATGTCAGGAGGAATGAAAAAGTGCTGATATTTATATTTATACTTATATTTATATATAATATACTTTATATTTTACATTTTTATACTTTTTCTTATTTATTAAAGTGGTTTGCAGGATGGTATGAAAAATAATTGGTCAAGTAAAACAATAGCTAATATTATTCAAGATTATGTAACAAAACATAAAATTGATACGGTAGGAATATATGATAAATATATACAATTTTATAAATATTTTAAAAATCATTGATTAAAACTTATTTTATTTATATATGCTTTTCTGTTTTTTTTTTTTTTTTAGATCATTACTTTTGATGATTATGGAGTATCTGGTCATCCAAATCACATAGCTTCCTATTTCGGAGTTAAAGAATATGCACAAAATTATCCAGATATCCAAGTTTATAAATTGCTATCCATCAACTTATTACGAAAATACATTCTTACTATTGATCTATTACCTGTTAGTTTGAAATGGTTAATTTATAAACCAGAGAATATCATATTTGTATCATCACCTGGTGATTATCTTTTAACACACAAAGCTATGCGACAACATCGTTCTCAATTAGTATGGTTTAGATGGTTATATGTTACTTTTTCTCGTTATATGTATATTAATGAGTTACAAAAAATTTAAAATAATGAATAATTTAACTTTTCGACTTTTTCTTTATGTATATTTTATTTTGTTTTTTCTTTTTACTATAAAAAATAACAATGTAATAAAAATTTTGCTGTCTCCTATAATTTTTTTTTACTGTTATGCTGAAATTTAAATTTAGTATATTTTTTTTCCGACTTAAAAAATCTTTTTCTTTCGCTTTAATATTTTTTTATATTTATATTTATATTTATATTTATATATATATTTATATATATACACATATATATATATTAATATATTAATACATTTTTTATTTATTTAATATACTATTTTTTCTTTATCTTGTTATTTTTTATTTCATTATTAATTTATCTTATAAAAAACACGAAATATATTCAACATAGAAATGGGTAGTAGTGAAGGTAAAAAAGATCACTCGATTTAATTGATCGTATTATACATATATATAAGTCAATAAAGGGAATATCCCACTCACTTTTATTTATATACATACTTATTTATTTATATTTATTTCAATAGATGTATCTGTTATTAAAAAATATGAACAACTTAAAAGACGAGTGCAAGATATGGAACAAGTAATGATATAAAAAAGCAACACGGCAACCATTATTATACATACATAAATACTATTATTTAATCTAATATGACTGTCAATATATATTTGAAAACTTAGGATAATAGTAATATCCATACTAAACTTATAAGGGCACAAAAACATGTAAAACGTTTAAGAATGGAAAGACTGTAGGTGAAAATATATTAATATTACATCTTATACATTCATATATATATACTCTACCATAAAAAAGAAAGAGGAACTACAACAAAACAAATGTTTTTTTATTATATATTCATAGTATACTGCTGGAACAGCTGGACGAATATTATACAACCAATAAAGACCGTATAGGTTCAAGTGATAGTGAAGAGTCTGATATATCTGATATTGGATCCATGATGGTAAACAAAAAATAAAAAATAAAAATACAAAGATAGAGGTTAAGACTAAAAAATGATATATAAAAATGTTAATTTATATAATTATTATTTATTGACCCTAATACTATTACTATTGCTATTATTTAGACTTTAAATAGAAAACGAAAAAAAAATAAACGCGGACGCTTCAATGAAAAAAATGGTAAAAAATCAAGCAACGGCAAAATTAATGAAGGCTCAAATCCTCCTGTTCGTAAAAAGAAAGATCCTAATGCTCCCAAAGGTCCTGGCAACGTCTTCTTTTTATTTTGTCGTATGGAACGTGAAAATTTCAAAGATGAATTGCCAACTGAAAATTTGGGTGAAGTGACAAGATTACTGGGACAAAAATGGAAGGCTATGACGGATGATGAAAAAAAGGTAAATGTATACATCTCTATATCTTCAAACACTACAATATATATATATATATATATATATAATAAAATAAGAATTGTACACTCATTTCATTTTTTTCATTTTTCTATTTTATTTTATATTATTTTTTTATATAGAAATATTATGATATATACGATAAAGAACAAGAAGAATATAGAAAAGCAATGAAATCGTACAAAGATGCTGGAGGTGGAGAATCAGGAAAAATTGCAGTGTCTAAAATGAATGAAGATTCTAAAAATGATAACGACAATTTTGATGAAGTAGATATATTGGTAGAAGAACAAA
Source organism: Cunninghamella echinulata (assembly GCA_025201675.1). Taxonomy (NCBI): domain Eukaryota; kingdom Fungi; phylum Mucoromycota; class Mucoromycetes; order Mucorales; family Cunninghamellaceae; genus Cunninghamella; species Cunninghamella echinulata. The sequence continues at coordinate 7,479 of MU612619.1, forward strand.
ATGATGAAGATGATGATGAAGACGATGATGAAGATGATGATGATGTAGATGACGATGATGATGATGATGACGATGATGACGATGTAGACGAAGATGACGAAGAAGACAATGGTTCATTTATGGATGATGTCAGTGTTGCTACTACAACTTTATCGAGTACAATAGAACCGCCAATGACAACAACACATACTAATAACGATAATAATGGTAATGATATTGACCATTCAGCTCATCACGAACATACTGAAAATATGGATATAAATTCTGACCCAATAATCGAAATATCTAGTCCAACTGATATGTCAACACAATAATTTGTAGTTTATTATTATAGATTTTATTTTTTATTTTTTATTTTTTATTTTATATATTTTTTTTTTTCTTTAAAAAAAAAACATTTTTCTTTTTATTTATGCATTAATATTTATATGTACATACATATATATCAGTTTATTTTATTTTTTTTAAAAAAAAATTTTTAATTTAAAAAATGCATTTGTTTTTATTTCTGTTAATATCTATTGGATAAGTTTTATTTATACATAAAAATACATTTATTACACTATTTATTATTATTGACTCACTATTGTGCTAACAAATTGACTGACAGCTAAAGTAAACTCCTTTGTTTTAATCATATCATAATGATCACCTTTGAGAGTGGTATCTAAAATAGCGTTAATATTTAATTTTTTCAAATGATTCAAAATTGATTCCGCTTGGCCAATATCAATAAGTTGATCTTCTAAACTTTGTAAAATCAAGACAGGTACTAGAGAAGAAGATGATTTACTAATAGGAGAAGCACTCAAATAATTTGAAGTATCATCACCAAAAGCTTGACTAATAAAATCCATGTACGTAGGGAAAGTTTTTAATAAAAGTGGCAAATCATAAATCCCATCGGCACCAATAATACCTTTTACATAAGGAATGGAATATTGAGTAGGTTCTAATAATAACATGGTGGCAATATGAGCACCAGCGGAATGACCCAATAAGAAAATCTTATTTTGATCATAGACTGGTTTTGGGCGATATTGATGTAAATAAGTTAAAGCTTCATAGGTGTCTTGAATATGGCAAGGGTGTTGAACTTTAGGTGGTTCATTGGGTTTATCACGAAGACTAAGTCTAAAATATACAAAAGAAAGAAAAAGAAAGTTTTTATAGGTTACTATTATTATTATTATTATTTAAGGTTTTTATAAATATGTGAGTTTTCTTTTAATGGTATCACTTAATAATTTTATTTTATAATACCGATAGTTCGTTACAGCTACAGTAAAACCTTGGCTGGCTAAATTCATTGCAAGTTGATTATGATCATTTTTATCTTCACTACGCCAAGCACCCCCGTGAATATATACTATTAAAGGTGTTGTTTCATTTGCTGTTGGGGTAGAATAAAGATCTAAAGCTCCAAAGTTTTCAAACGAAGGGTTAAAATAATATGTAGCAATATCGGTCATAATAATAAAAGTTTGAAAAGGAAAAAAGGTTAAAAAAAAAATTGCTGTATCCAATTTTTTTATTTGATTTCTTTTAAAATCCCGATTTTTTTTTTGAAAATATATTTTTTCCCCTTTTTGGATATCTTTTCCTTCTTTCTCTTTTTTTCTCTCTTTTTTTGAAATAACTGGAAAAAAAATAAAAAAAAATAAACCAAAGTGAATCTTCTTTAAAAAGGAGATTCTTACTTTTTTATTTTTTTTCTTACAAAATATTAATTTCCCTTCCCTTATTTTTTATTTTTTTAACATTACTTTCCTTTTTATATAATACCATTTTTTATATATATTTTTATTTTATAATATATTATATTATTCCTTGTTACATAAAACTTTATTCAATATTATATAATAATACAACTTACTCTCTCTCTTTTTATAAATATATATAAACAACAACAACAATAATCATGGCTAGTGCACAATCATCTATAGCTGATTTAACAACAGAAACAAGAGCAACAAAAGGTGAAGTTCCACCACCGCTGGTCGGTGCATCAACAAACATAGTTGGCAATTATATGTATGTATTTGGTGGACGATTAGTTACTTCAAGACATATGACCAATCATCTTTATATTTTAAATCTAAATACACTTACTTGGGAACGGCATATTGGCCCACCCGATTCTGCTTCTCCACCCCAACCAAGGTACTTCCACACAGCAAGTGTCTATAATAACAAAACTTTAGTTATATTTGGTGGGATGAGTTATGCTAATGGGAATGGAATGGCACAAGGATTATGTGCTTTAGATGATATTTGCTTTTTTGATTTAGAAACTCTAACATGGAAATACCCTGAAATGAAACCAAGTATTTTTACTCCTCAACCAAGATATGCTCATTTAGCCGTATGTGCACATGATAGATTGATGGTGATTGGTGGTCAAGATATGTCAAATCAATATATATTGGAAATCAATACTTTTGATTTAAAACAAATGGCTTGGGTACAAGGTGGTCCTGTGACTCAACAATATGGTGCATATCGAGCGGTAGCCTTTTGTCCTTTACCTATGAACAAAGGAAACTCTCCTTTATGGCCACAAAGTGATCAAGAGGATGATGTCCCTTTATGCATTTATTCCAATTATAACTTCACTGATGTTACAAGAGATTTGCGTAGTTGTCGCCCTCTTATAGATCATCCTGTCTCCTTTAAAGATCACTCCGATGATATGTCTGGTACACAATCACCTCCTGGTCTAAGATTTCCCTCTGGTCATATCATTGGTCATCATATGATTTTAACTGGTACTTTATTAACACCAAACCATCGCTCTTTTCATTTATGGGCATTAAACCTGGCGAATTTGGTATGGGTGCGTGTGGATACAGGATCAATTTTATCTTCAGGGTCTTGGAATAGAGGGTTATTAAATCATGAACAGCAAAAGTTTTATATTATTGGGAACCGAGATAGAGATTTATTAGAAGATTATAATCATCGTCAAATGAATTTTGACCATGTTGTTGTGGTGGATTTGGAAGCATTTGGTATCTATACTCACCCGGAATCAACATGTGCTCCTATTGCTCAAGAGCTTGGTCTTAGTATGTTAAATGAACCTAGTATGGCCGATATGGAAATTATCTCGAATGATCAAAAATCAATTCCTATTAATTCAATGGTTTTATCACAACGGTGGAAATATTTTGCAAATATGTTGGAGGAAAATAACAATAATAAAATCAGCGGCGATAAAAAGGATAAAATAGTAACATTACAAAATTATGGGAAAAAAATTCAATTTACAGAGTCCTATGCAGTGACATTGGCTTTTCTACAATATTTATATACGGACCATTTAATGACTGCTCAACAACATCAGCCCAATATATTATCAAGATTACTTATTTTAGCCTATATGTTTGATATGCCCAGATTAATTCAATTAACCACTCATGCTCTTCATCAAATATTAACTATTTCTACTGCAAGTATGGTTTATGAAACGGCAGCTTTAACTTGTAGAACAGCTTTACAAATTCGTGCTTTGAGAGTTATGATCAATACTAGGAAAATGCTTCAACAACAACAACAATTAAATTTATCGGCAGGAACAGCGGTACCATCATCATCGCCATCACCAAATAATAATAATCATAATCATAATACTCATAATAATCATAATATTCATAATAATCATAATAATAATTTACCACCTTTATCACAATATCCAACCATGAATGGAGGAGGGGGAGAAATAATAGATGAACATCATGGGCCACATGGAGGACCTTTGTCAACATCACCTAATCATCCACTTTATTATCATCCATCACCATCGCAACAACAACAACAACAACCAAGATCACCAACAATTTTATATCAAAATACATCCACTATGGATTTTAATCAACATCAACAGCATTATTATAACAATAATGGAAGACAAACAGCTCAATCTAATATAAATCTTAATGCTATGGTACCTAATAATAATAATAATTTTATTCAAGAACAAGAACCTATTCCAAGACCATCCAAGTCAAATACTTTAGGGCAATATAATACAAACTTTTTAACAAGACAGCGTCAAGGTAGTTTTGCTCATGGTCAACCTTTACCTCCAAATATGGAAAGACCTAATCTTGGTATTCGATTTTAAAATAATAACATAAAATAATATAATAATATAAAGATAATAATGAAAACAATAATGATGATAATAAAAATAGTAATGCCATTGTAATATATTCTTTATTATTATTCTTTAAATACATAATGGTTAAAAAGAAATTAAAAAGAAAAAGAAAAAGAAGAAAGAGAATGACAGAGTGAAAGAAAAATGAAATAATTGGGAAAATAATATTTATTCTGTGAGTATGATTGTTTGAAAATAATTATAAATAAATGCTTGATATGTGCATAAAATTTTATTCTTTAAATAAAAAGTTATCGATTGATACATTAAAAAAAGAAAAGCAAAGCGAACTTCCTTTAGAAGAAGTCAAGTCATTAAATAATATTATATATTAAAAATATAATAATTAAAATAATATATATACACGTATACCATCAAAATAGGCAAAACAAAGTTTATATAGAAAATAGTAATGCAAAAAAACGCGTAGAGTAATTAATAAAAAAGTAATGGTAGATAATCATATGATCAGGCAATTTTTTTGATGTAAGACTCATCTTTATTTAAACTTTTTTTCATTCTCATTTTTTTTTTTTTGTCTTTCTTTTACATTTTTTTTGAAAAAAACTCTTAAATAAAAATGTTTCAACATATAGCCAAACCATCTGTATTAAAAACAATGACACGTAAATAAATGAAAATACTATTTCTTTCAACTTCAATAATAATAACAATAATAACAATAACAATAATAATAGTAATAATAGATATTAGAAGTAAATAGAAATATATAAATATATAAATTCTTATCTTTTCTTTTTCTTTTTCCGTATTATTGTTATTAGCTCATTCCAAGTTATCTACTTTTGCACGTTCTTTTTCAAGTCTAATAACAGTTAATGAATTGTCTACTTCTTTGGATTCAGTAAAAGTATTAGACTCAAGCTGGCATCTTGATGGTAGAGATGCCTATAAGGATTATTTAGAAAAACGTATTCCTGGGTCAAGATTTTTTGGTATTGATGTTATTAAAGATACAAGTACTAACTTGCCTCATATGTTACCAAGCCCAAAAGTTTTTGCTGATGCTGTAGGTAATACATACATATTTGTTTATTTATATTTACATATATATTTATATTTGCGTTTGTATTATATGATTCAAAATAACAATAATATGGGTATATATATAAGGATATTGATGAAGCGATGACTCATTTTTTTTTAATAAAAAAATTATTATTTCTTTATCTTAGGCGAATTGGGAATTAATAATGAAGACCACGTTGTTGTATATGATACTACTGGTACTTTTTCAGCCGCTCGGGTTTATTGGACATTCAAAGCATTTGGGCATCAACAAGTATCAATATTAAATGGAGGATTACCAGCATGGCTTAAACAAGGTCAACAAACAATCGGTGGCCCCATTGAAAAAATCAAACCACAACATTATACAGAGCCTACCCTTAATCAAGATGTAGTGAAAAATTATGATCAGGTTCTTTCTATTGTTCAAAAATACGTAGCAACGTCTCAAAATGAAAATAATAATAAACAAGATTTACCACAGATCATTGATGCTCGTTCTTATGCTCGATTTAATGGGGAAGCACCTGAACCTCGAGCTGGAATTAAAGGTGGCCATATGCCCGGGTCTATTTGTGTTCCTTTTCGAGAGTTAGAAACAGAAGATGGATTTTATAAGGATGACGCTTCTTTAAAACAATTATTTGAATCAAAAGGTGTTGATTTAAATAGACCAATTATTACCTCTTGCGGTACGTAAGATTATTATTTTATTTTATATAATAATAATAACAGTAATAATAATAATAAAGAAATTAATAGTCTAATATATATATATATATAGGTAGTGGAATTACGGCTTCAATGCTTTATATTGCCTTAGAACGCGCAGGTGCAAAAGAAATTGCTGTATATGATGGTTCTTGGACTGAATATGGTGGAAAGGAAGATAGTATTGTAGTTAAAAAAGAATAATTTTATTTCAAAAATAAAATATAATAATAACAAAGGTTATATATCGTTTTATATGAATATTATTTTTAATTTTTAATATTTGCTAATCATAGAAAAAAACATAATATTATGATCAAAAAATATAAAACGAATTAAATAAAAATATATGCTCTGTATTAATATTAAAAAAATTTAACTACTCACTTCTGTGGAAAAAATAAAAACGGAATTTAAAAATTATTTCAAAAAAAAAAGAGTATTTTCCAGCTCTCACTTTTTTTTCATTTCTCTTTTTTTCTTGCTCGTTTTTTTTCTTTGACAACATGGTAAATTATTTTTATACATACAACCAAACATATATATATAAAATGAAAAGAATAATATTTAGTAATATTCAATATTGTATATATAAATATGTTATTTTATTTTACATCACCCTTTTTTTTTATTTTTTAAAAATAAACTGATCAAAAAAAAAAGTATTATCATTAACCATCATCAATAATAATCATCGTCAAGTATTTTTATTTCATTTTATTTATTTTATAATAGGAACTACCACCTAATTGGGTTGTAAAACACTCACGTACATATGATAAAGATTATTATTTCAATACTTTAACCAAAGAATCACGTTGGGATGCACCTCCTACAAATACTATTGACCGTGTTCGTGCAAGTCATTTATTGGTAAAGCATAAAGATTCTAGAAGGCCAAGTTCTTGGAAAGAGGTAATATATACACAATATATATAAATAAATAATAATTAATAATAATATTAGTATTAATATACGTTTAATACATTCATATTTTAACAAAGGAAAATATAACACGTACCAAAGAAGAAGCTCTAACTATATTACAAGGATATCAAAAACAAATTGAAGATGGTATAGAAACATTGAGTGCTTTAGCTACCAATAATTCGGATTGCTCTAGTGCAAAAAGAGGAGGCGATCTTGGCTATTTCGAACATGGTCAAATGCAAAAACCCTTTGAAGAAGCTGCTTTTAATCTCCAAGTGGGTGAGCTTTCTCAACCTGTATGGACGGATAGTGGTGTACATTTGATTTTAAGAACAGCTTAAAAAAAAATTAAAAAAAAAGAATAATAACAATATTAATTTAATATAAAAAAATAAACATAAATATATATAAAAATATCCATTATTACTATCGTTTTTTTTTTTTTTTT
>MU612620.1:0-14752 GCA_025201675.1 Cunninghamella echinulata
AAAAAAAAAAAAAAAAAATAATGAATCTTTTTTCATTTTTAAACTACTTAGAGCGATGATCTCATCCACGTGTATGAGCTTAAATTTTAAAACTTTGAGTGCATGGAAAAATAATCTACTTTAATTGGTTAAATTATTTTTGCATAGTTAAGAAAATAAAGTCAAGTCTGGTCCTTTTTTTTTTTTTCTTCGTTCCCTTTCCTTTTTTAATTTTTTATAGATTTTATATTACTTTTTATATAATATTCAACCTTTTTTATATTATAATATTTTATATATCTATTATTATTATTATTTTTTTTTATCTATTTTAATTTTTCTTGTATTTCCGTTACTTCCTTTTTTTCCTTTTTCTTTTTCGCCTATTTATATGATTTCAGGTCGAAATATAGATAACCATTTCATTCCTCCTTCTTCTCCTACTCCATCCACAACTTCTTCCACTTCTTCTTCTAATTCAATAAAAGGTTTCCTTTTTGCTACTCGAGGATTTAAACAACGAACTTTATCACAATCTAATAGCACTTCTCTCTCGGGATCACCTTCGAATAGAAGTAGTATGCAATCACAACGTTCTCAGCTTGTTCATTCTTTTAACGATGGACTTGTGAATCATTTAAATATACCCCAACATAACAATAATAGTAATTCTCATTATTATACAACCACCGGCGATTACGACGGTGCAATCATAAATCATAATAACCATAATAACGGTATTCACCCCTCAAGACAGCCATCCTTATCAAATTCTACAGAAAATGGATTATCGCATAGTTCTTCACAACGTAGTCAATATATGTTAAACCCACCTTCTATGTATGACGTTAGAAATAGTTATGATGAACCTACACCTTTATCTATGTATGAATCTAATTTTACTAATTCTTCTTCTAACGGAAGTGAATACACAACCAACACAGCAATCAACAACAATAACAACATTAATAATATTGATGATGATAATAACAGCGTTAATAATATGTATCCACCTTCTTTAGATATGCAACGTAAAGCTCAATACGATTATCAACAAAATGAAAATATGTTTAAGGTTATATATGCTGGCATAGTATCTTTTAAAGCCGTAACAGCTCTTATTCCTGTGGTGAAAAAAAATTATTTTGTTTTAACCAATCATCATTTACTACAATATAAATCGGAACAAAAAGCAAGATCAGAAATAAATTTATTTGATCACGATCAGCATCATCAACATAATAATAATAAAAAGATACCAAAAATAGACCCAAGTAAAATTGTTCTTCAATTAAGTGATATTTTTGCAGTCCATACTGTTGTCTCACCTCCCAACACTTTTCGCATTGAATACTTACAATCGTCAACAAAACATCATCAAGCTCTCATCTTTACAGCAAATAGCGAAAAAGAATGTCAACAATGGGTCAACGGTTTACGTAAAGCTATCAAAGTTCATCACGTGGCTATGATGTCGGAAGGTACCATAACTTCAACTGAACGCTTTGCAGCCGTAGATCGACTTTCCAAGCAAAAGGACATGGTAGACAAGCGTCGCCACCCTTTAATGATCCACAAAGCTATCTATAAAGAAAAACGGGTTAAAATTGCAGATGGGAAGCGTAATACAAAGGAAGTATTTCAAGTGGTTACTTTGGCAATTGGGAAATTTAGTTTATATCTTTTACCTCCTAGTGGTGTGATGGATAATGAGTATTTGAAATCTGTAGAACGGGATCGATATGGTTTATTGTCTATTCATTCTATTCAATATTCTGGAAACGATGATACATTTAAATTATTATTGGGCCAAATCGGGCATCCTACACGTCAGTTGGTTCTTGTATCTACTTATTGTGAATACATCATTCAACATTTAAGACAAGCTATACATGCTGTTTCTATCTCTCCTTTACCTTTATCCTTTTCTTCTTCTTCCTCCACTCAACCTTCCCCTCCATTACCTACCTCTTTACCAAGACCTTTTACTTATAGTACAGAATTACCTTCATCCTTAGAAAGAACTTACATTACCCCTTTACAAACTTTAATTGATGATGAAGAAGTAAATGATAGAGATAATGATTCTATTAAAAGTGATCCATATAATACTAATGATGCCACGACCAATCAACAACCTCAGGATATTTTACAATTTGAAATCGTTCTTTATGCTTATTGTGCTGCTTTTAATTTAAATAAGGCTCGCTTTAATTATTGTATTTATGGTCCTACCGATTCAAGATCTTTTGTTTTATCTGATCCTCATGAAGTTAATGAATCATCTTCTAGTTATTCAAAATATGAATTATTGGCCATCTTAAGAACTATACATTTAGTAGTAAGTCATTTTTATAATATATATATATATAGCTATAAAAAATAATCATACATATGATTTTTTTTTTTTAATTCTAATTTATTATCATATATATATATATATATATATATTCTATTTTATTTTATATATAGAATATCTTTTCAGAAATTATATTAAAACAACAATCTCTAAAAGAGTTAGAAGAATGGGAAATTAATAAAGACGATTCTTGGACAACACCAACTTGGAAAACAATTAATGTTAATAATGTTTTATCTAATGAAATGCATGGAATCCTTTCATCAAGTAATATTTTACAGCGATTGGATGTAACACAGTGTCAAATTGGATCAAATATGAATGCAAATTCATCAGCCATCACAGTAATTGGATTAGCCATGCGAAATGGTATTTCTGGTATTCGGTCATTATTTATAGGGAAAAACAATATAAAAGCAACAGATTTACATTCTTTGTTAACTGGAATTCGTTCATCGCGCAAAACATTATTAGAATTGGATGTACATGAATGCCAATTAAATCAAGAGCAAATTGAATTACTTTTAAATACCATTTTATCCGAACGACCTGAAAAGTTAAGATTATTGGACATTTCATCATCACCTAAAGACCCTCATCCTCATCATTCTCATTACCGTCACCAAAAACAAGCCATAAATTCTGTAAATCATGAACCCTCCACAACATCTGCAAATTCTTTTGAAGAAAGAAAACATTCTTTATCATTGGATATGGTCAAATCCTTATTACACCAATGTAAACGATTATCTGTCTTAAGAATCCGTGGGAACCATATCTCACTTCAAAATGGATTATTTGATACAACACAGTTAAAAGAATTAGATTTGGGTTATAATCAATTAAGCCTCAATGACGTCAACATGTTATGTAAATGGATGCAACATCCTTCATTTAATTCTTTGGAAGCACTTCATGTGAATGGATGTGGATTAAATGGTCATCATTTAAAGGAGTTATTGATTGCTATTACAAAATCTGGAAATCGTCGTGTACATTTAAATGTAGGTGGGAACCCTGTTTGGCGTGAAGTCATGTATATTCCAAAATTATGTAATGCATTGATGCAAGGAGAAGGACCCAGTTCTTTATCTTTGGCTAAAACTGATTGGGAAGATAGCACTTTAAGAGAATTTTTAGATTGCATGAGAGATAATCACACTATTACTCATCTAGATTTATCGGATATTCGTGTCACTGGATCTGATCGATTATCGGATGATACTGTTCGCGTTATGGCACTCATGTTTGAAAGAAATAATGCTTTGGTCGAATTGAAGTTAAATGATAATATGACAAGAAGCAAAGATGGCTGTGCAGAAATTTCTTCTGGGATCGTCGCTGCTTTAGATTCTTTAAAATCAAATCGTACCTTAGAGCGTTTACAGATGGTTGGCCTTGGTATTGGTGATGTAGGTGCTATCACTTTAGCTAATGTAGTATCTGTTAATCATGTATTAAAATCACTTCATTTGGACGAAAATAAAGTAAGTTATATAGCTAAAAAAAAAAAAAAAAAAGTAAACATATACAGACATTTACTTATTATTATTATTCTCTCTTATTTTTTTTTAAAAAATAAATAAAATAATAGATCACTATTGACGGTTATCGCGCTTTAGCAACTGCTTTTGAAAGTCAGGGATGTACTGTTGTTGAATTTCCTAAACCTCGTAAAGATATTCGATACCAATTGATGTCATTAAAAGAAACTATATCCGAATTAACACAAATTGAAAATGAAACTAAATGGTTTATTATGCATTCTACCGGTAAAGATGTCAAACAAGCCAAAACGCAATTATTACTACAGCAACAAGGTAGACAAGCTGCAGAATTAAATTATAAACAAATTTTGGATGTTGTAGAAAGTATGTTAAAAGCTGTTCAAAAAAATGAACAAAGATATAAATTGACTCATGAAAGAACAGAAGAATTACAATTACAAGCTCAATCCGCAGCTCAAGAAATGGCTATTGCTCAATTAAGATTACAATCAAGTCGAGTCACCGGTGCGAACCTTAGTGCGGTAGGTGCTCCTCGTTTACGTTACCGTGAAGGCTCTGTTAGCTCTTATAGTAGTGGTAGTGAACGTACTGGATTGACTTCTACCATTAATTCACCCACTCATCTTCATCAACAACAATATCATATGTCAAGATCGCATACTTGGGATTCAGTATCAAATAGAATGGGCACTTCACCTGTACCTAATTATACTTATGAAGAGGATTATCACAGAAATCAAACAAGTATGAGTGATTATCCTTCTCCCCTTTCACCTACAACACTTTATTCACATTACGAAGATATACCTAACCAGCCTCTTCCTCCAACACCACAATTGCTCGGTGATGTATTAGTCTCCTATCGTAGTGATGCTAGCGTTGGTGGATTCAGCAATCATAGTAGTAGTGGAGGTAGTAACGCCAGTCTTTCAAGAAGAAATACTGCAACAACCACATCCACTAATTTTGTAACAACACCTCGTACACCTTATGGAACACCTTCTCAATATAATCAACCTTCCCCATCTACTTCCATGTCTTTCCAACAACAGCATAGAATGAGAAGATCACCTCCTGATCATCAAGAAATGGACCATCCTGGATTTATTGATGATTTTGGAACTGGTTATTCATCTTCTTCTATGAAGCCTTTACAACAACAACAACAACAACAACAACAATCTCAACAATATCATTATCAAAAATCTAAACAACAGCAACAACAACAACAGAAACTGTCTCATCATCATCATCATCATCATCATCAGCAACAACAACAACAACAATTATATCGATTGCCTGATATTCCAGATATATATTCTGTAGATTCATTACAAAATGAAGATCGAATTTGTGAACAATTCCAAAACAGACTTTACTTACCTCCTGATGAACGTAATTAGTAGAACTTATTTGTATTTTTTATTTATTTATATATTATTATAGTATTATTATGTATTTTTTTTTAACCTTGATTGTTTGTATTATTTATCAACTATTCCTTTTTCCTTCCTCTCTTTATTATTATTATTATAATTAATATTTTTATTATGTGTTTTTTATTATTATTTATTACTTAATTATATATGACTTATACCTGTAATTTTATGTTTTTTAGTAAATAAAAAAGAAAAAGAAAAAAGAATAAAAAATAAAATGTTAAAAATGTTATTAAAAATGTTTACGCTTGATTGTGTCTTTGCTCGACAAATATGTTGTCCAAATGAAAATGGCGGCAGCTCATGTTACTGACCAACAAGTCCATAAAAACCTAAACTATGAAAGATAGTTTTTTTAAAAGGGGTCAACGATAACGATAAAAAAAATTTCCTTATTTAACATTCTTATTTTTTATTCTGAAAATTAAAAATAAAAGATACTTTCATTTATGATATTTATATGTATTCTTTTATAATATAATTTTTTTTGAGAAAATCGATAATAAGAGTATATAAATAATACAGTAAGTTACGATTTTATGATTTTTGAGATATATAACTTGTCGAAGGTTGATTGGCTGTTTTTTTATTGTTTTTTTGGTGCAGAGTATTATCTATTTAATTTTTTCTATTATTATTATCATTGTTAATATTAAATTAAATTGAAACACATAAAATATATTCGTATTTGTAAATATCTTAATATTAATATATTAAGTAGAAGATAGTTTTTTTATGATTTAAACTAAAAGAAAAAATATGAGCTATATATTTTAAAAAAGTACAAAAAAGTTAAAAAAAATTAATTTTTAAATTCCGCATTCTTCGGCTTTCTTCCACTTTTTTTAAATTTTTGTATAAAAAAAAACTATACACTCTTTTATTATATTTTTTAAACTACCAAAAAACAAGTGCAATGGAGAGTGAAAAAGTGAATAAAAAAACAGTACAAATACGCTCACCATCAATGAACGAATATTTGACGTTTTCTTTTGATAATGATACAACTATTTTAAAACTTAAACAATTAATACAAGAAGGTCATCCTCAACGACCAATACCTGATGATCAGCGTATTATTTATGGAGGAAAAGTACAATCAGATACTGAACGTTTGGAAACCATTTTAGAAAAGGTATGTATATATATATTTAAATCAATTTAAATACAATGAAAATAGCAACAATAATAATAGACAAAATCAAGTAGCTATTTATTTATCAATTATTATTTTTTTGCTTAATAATATTATTTTATTATTAATTGTAGTCAAGTAATGATACTATACCAATATTTCATCTCGTCGTAAAACCCTCTTTATCGAACACAACTCAAGATACACCAACGCCAACACAAACACCAGCAACATCGGCTTCAACTTTATCGACCAATCCTATAGATACTACTTTTACACAAAATATAAACTCAATACCACAGCAACAACAACAAAATACTAATCCATTATTTAATAATACTGTGCCTTTTACAAATAATTTCATTCCTTCACTATCAGCTACCCCTCTAGTTCATGGTGGATATCAAATTGTTGCTTTAAAGTAAGTATATATATATATATATATATATATATGAATATAAGGAAAGAAATGTATATTTTAGATATAGATAAGCTTATTTTTATTATTATCAATTATGATATTTTATAGTGGACAATATTATCTTGCACCCATTCTTGTACCTAATAATAATAATAATACTATTAATAACCCAACTCTATCTACACCAAATGCATCCACTCCTTTATCAGAATATGAAAATCAAAGAATCGCAGCTATGATGAGAGCATCTACTCTTGCTAGAGCAACAGCAACAACAACAGTACCATTAAATATGAATAGACAGCCCCAACCACAGCAACAGCAACAGCCACAAATGAATGGTAATCCAAGAGTGATAGCTAGACCTAGAGCTATGGCTCGTAATGCATCTATTTGGTTAGCATTAAAATTAATTTTTGTATTACTGGTGACATGTCAAGGTGCAAGTATTGAAAGGGTGATTATTTTTCATATTATGGCTATTATCTTCTTTATGTATCAAACTGGTAGATTTAGATTGGTTATTCGTAGAGTTACATTAGCTGAACTCCAAGGTCAGCTCCCGCCTGGATTTAATTTACCTAGAGGTAATAATATATTAGATATGTATATAATAAAATAGATGAAGAGGTTTTATTTTTATTATTAATATTTACCAATTTTTATTTTTATATCTATTATTTTTACTTGAATAAATATTAAAAATAGAACTTCAGCAACAATTTCAACAACAATTTCAACAACAACCTCAACCTCAACCTCAACCTCAACCTCAACCTCAACCTCAACAACAGCAAGAGCAAAATCAAGCTCCACCAACTTATACACAGGCTACAGGCACTCCATCATCACCATCAACAAATGGTAATAATAGTGATAATGGCACTAATCAAGATAATAGTACACCTTTAGCACATCAAGAACATTCTACTCCAACAAATGCATCATCTACTACTTCTACTACACAAGAACAATCATCAGTTCAAGAGATTAATGCTCATAATACAAGATTATCTGTTTTAAAAAGAGGTGCTTACACTTTTGTTGCTTCCCTTTGGCCAAATTATGGACGTGACCCACAGTTGGCTCAAGCTTTTGAAAATGATGATAACGAGGTAAATATATATATATATATTATTTATTAAAGAAATAAAAAAAATATATAAAAAGTAAAAGTGCACACATATGGGTAATATTGGGAAAAATATCTAATTTTTCTTTTCATTCTTTTTATTTATTTATTTTATTAAAATACTTAGATGGCAGAATTATAAATATATATACATATATATATTATATATATATATATATACAATTTTATATAAATAAAATTACTTTATATTATTAACTATTATAATATTTATTTTTTATTTATAATGTTATTATTTTTAGTTTTTATAACATAAAGAGTTAAAAAAAAAAAGAGAAAAAGAATATAAGGATATTTAAATGTTCCACACCATATATATATAAATATTTTTAAGTTTGGAATAAATATTATAAAAAAAAAGGTTAAATTTTTTATTTGCTACATAGAGTCGTTAATTATTATATTGTAGATCAATGAGAAATTTGAAATTCAGCTAAACAACTCGCCACTATAAGGAAAAAAAGAAAAGATCAAGTAACACATGATGTTTTTTAAGGATAGTGGTACGAAAAAAAAAAAAAAACCTTACTAAATTGATATATGTACATACATTTTTAACTGTTTACAAAAATTCATCGAACTTACCAAATCTATTATTATATAGGAAGTTCAATTTTATTTTATTTTTTCTTTAAAAATCTCGTTTTTTCTTGTCATTTTTATTTTTGTTGGGTGTTACCTTGTGTAATGGTATAAAAAGGTAAAATGGTAATAAAAAAAAAAATTAAAGAAAGAGAATGGAATATATGTGTAAACGGAAGGCGAAGGATTCGGAGTTGAATAAAAAGATGTAAAAGGAATTTAGCATGTTATGTATTTAAAAGTAATAAAAAAAAAGTAAAATAAAATAAAAAGTTATCTTTTCTTTTTCTTTTTACTTTTTTCTTCTTCTTCTTTAACTTTCCTTTCCTTTCCTTTCCTTTCCTTTTTTATTTGTATTATAATTTTTATTCAGAAAGAAAGTAAAATATGACTGTCGATAAAAAGGAATATACTATTGATCACGGCGATGGAAGAATAGAATATATTGTTGAAACTACAACTACATCTGCTACTGTTGGTGGTGATAGTCAAGTGGTTACCTCTGAATCTTCTTCTACCGTTCATACTGATGAAAAAAAAGAATTTATTGGTGATGGTAATGAAAAATTAGAACTTACTGGTGTTCAAGAAAAAGTAGAAACTCGCTATGAAAGTTCTGAAGAAGAAAAACAAATATCTGGTACCAATGAAAAATCAATTAACAATCAATTTGAAACCGTTATTGACAGTAAACAAGTTCGTGAACAATATGATGAAACTGGTAACCATGAATATGTTCAATCTAAAGAAGAAATTCGTTTAGTACGTCGTTTAGATTATATTTATGTTATGCCTTGTATTGCTGCTATGAATTTCTTACAAGTAAGCAATTTCTTTTTTTTTTAAATATTTCCAATTTTTTTCTTAATTAGATGATGTGATGCAAAAAAAAAATATTTTCGATTCACGACAAATTTACTAAATTTACTAAATATAATTTTCTTTCTTTTTAATATAGTTTTTTGATAAATCGGCATTAAATTATGCAACTGTGTTGGGTATTGATACTGATACTGGTGTTACTAGAGATCAATTAGCTTGGTTAGGAAGTATTTTCTACTTGGGTTATTTAATATATCAAGTTCCAAATGCTTATTTCTTACAAAGAGTACCTATTGGTCGTTATGTTGGTGCTGTTATCATTATTTGGGGTTTTGTTTTGGCTATTACTAGTTTAGCTACCAATTTTAGTCAATTGGCTGCTCTCCGTTTCTTATTAGGGTAAGAAAAAGAAAAAGAAAAAAAAAAAGAACCATAATGATGTTTTTTATTTTATTTTACTTGTGTATACTAAATAATGATGTTTCTAATTTTTATTATTTATTTTAATAGGTTCTTTGAAGCTGGTATTTACCCCTGTTGTATCATGATCATTAGTCTTATGTATCGTAGACGTGAACAAGCTGGTCGTATCGGTACTGTCTATATTTGTAATGGCATTGCTATGTCTGTTGGTGGTTTAATTGGTAAATAAAACAAAATAAAATATAACAAAACAAAATTAAAAAAATCCTTGATTTTTAATATATTTATATATACGTATGTTATTAATTTATTGATGATTAGGTTATGGTATTGGTCATTTGGATATGGTTCACGGTTTACGTGGCTGGAAATGGATCATGATTATTCTTGGTGTAGTCACCATCGCCTTTGGTTTCTTCTGTTTCTTCTTCCTTATTGATAACCCAGATTCTAAATACATCTCCAATTCAGATGAAGTCAAAGCCATTATTACCGAAAGAGTTCTTGATAATGCTGTTGTTAGAACCAAAGAAATCAAAACAAAACATATGATTGAATCTCTTAAAGAACCAAGATTTTATTGCTTTATTTTAACTTCCATGTTTATCAGTTTCCAAAATGGTGCTCTTACCAGTTTCAGTGCTTTAATTACCAAAAGTTTAGGTTTCGATGTAAGTGATTTTCTACCTGTCAAAAAAAAAGAAGAAAAAGAAAAAAGAAACCATTAAAGGTGTACAAATTAATTAACAATTATTATTATTATTATTATTACAATTTTTTTTTTTTTTTATTATTATAATAGAAATTTAACTCTATTTTACTTACTATTCCTGCAGGTGTTGTTGATATTATTTATATTGTCCTTGCTATTTGGATAAATCGTAAATACGGCCATACTCTTCCTACTGCCTGTATGTTATTATTATGGTCTACTATTGGTTTGATTTTATTAATCACTATTCCTGCTCCCAAAGTTAAACTTCTTGGTTTATATATGTGTTGGGGTTTTGCTGCGTAAGTCCAAACTAAATATAAAAATAATAATTATGTAACATTATATATATATTTTTATATTTATATATAAATACATTACTTTTAAGGATTTTTTTTTTTTTTTTTTTATATTTTTTTTTTTTTATTTTTTTTTTTTTTTTTTTTTTTTTTTTTTTTTTTTTTTTTTTTTTTTTTTTTTTTTTTTTTTTGTATTACCTTCCACATTTTATTATTTAGAGCATATGTTTTAATCTTGACATCTCTTGCAAATAATGTCACTGGTTATACAAAGAAAATTTTCTATTCCTCTTGTATGATGGTCCTTTATACTATTGGTAACTTTGTCGGCCCTTTGATGACTATGGGTCAAGAAGCTCCTTTCATTGGTGGAATGATTGGTTACTGTGTTGCTAATGTTATTTGTATGGCTTTATTATCTTTTGCTCATTACTCTATGGCTAAAGAAAATCGTCGCCGTTTAGCTTGTACCACTAATAAGGTCGTAGATATTAATGACGATTTAACTGATGTTGAAAATACAAATATTATTTATCGTTTGTAAAACAGAAAATCAAAATTCATAATTATATAATAAGAAAAAGAACATTTTTTTATTTTTTTTAAAATATTTGTATTACTTTTTATTTTATTTAATTTATTTTACTACTCATACACAAAAAAAAAAACCATATAATATAATATTAAATTCTTTCTAATACTAATAAACATATTAATAAATAAAATAAAAAATACTACATTATATTTAAATGATGGGAATAAATAATAATAATCCTGATTATTACTATTATTATTCTTATTATTTTTTTGGGGGTGAAGTAAAACAAGAAAAGAATAATAAGTAAATGTGATAGATATAGAGATCTACCCGGGTTGAGTCTGAATTTTTTTTCTGGTGCATATTTGAGAGAAAAAAAAAAGTTTTCTCACTCTTTTCATTTTTTTTCCTTTTATTATTTTTTATTATCTTTAGTATATCACTATATTATTTTTCTTAAAAATAATAATTTACATCTTTTAAACTTTTTTTTTTTTCTCTCTCTCTCTCTCTCTCTCTCTCTCTCTCTCTCTCTTTCTTTCTTTATTCTTTTTGTTTTTCTTCTTCTTTCTCTATTATTTTATATCTTAAATTTAATCATATAAAATTTCTTATTTTTTTTTAAAAGACAAGAAAAGGAAAGAGAGTTAAATAAAGACTTGGAATGAATATGGCCTATTCTAATTCATCACAAATACCAATGTACAATTTTGAGAAAACAAATAGACCACAATCACTTGCTAGTATCGATTATAATTACGATCATGCACAACAACTTCCAGAAGAAGAAGATACTTTTTTATTTAGAAAATCAGAACAAGAAAAAGCTTTAGTTAGACGTATTGATTTATTTATTTTGCCTTTAGTTTGTTTAATTGATTTTATCCAGGTAAATAACACTATGATAATATTTATATTTTTTATTTCTTAATAGAGTAAAAAAAAAAAGTTGAACTTTATTATTAATATCTATATTTGTCTACTATCTAAATGTTATAGTTTTTAGATAAATCAACTATTAATTATGCTGCCGCTTTTAGTTTTAAAGAAGACCTTCATATAACACCACATGAATATAATATACTTGGGTCCATCTTTTATTTAGGTTATTTAGTATATCAACTGCCAAACAATTATTTTTTACAACGAGTTTCCATTTCGAAATATTTAAGTGCCATTATCTTTATATGGGGTGCTATTTTAATTGGAATGGCTTTTGGGAAAAACTTTAGAGATATGATAGTATATCGTTTCTTTTTAGGGTAAAAATCAATATTATATATATATATATAAAAGATAAAATTGATTTCTTATTTAATATAATTTTTTTTTATTCTTGTATTTTTATATTATACTATTTAGTGTATTTGAAGCTGGTGTTTATCCTTCTTTAACTTTATTAGTTTCTACTTTTTATAGAAGAAGTGAACAAGCTTTTAGATTGTATGTACCTTTTTTTTTTTTTAATATAAATTTAATATCTTCTCATGATTTTTACTAATGTTTATTATTAATCTCTTTTTGAAAACAGGGGAGCTTTTTGGTTATGTAATGGTTTCGCATTAATGTTTGGTAAATAAATAAAAAAGTAAATATTAGTAATTTATTAAATTCAAAAAAAACATATCCACTAATTTACTTTATTCTTTGTTCCTTATTTTCTTATTATGACTCTTATTAAAATTAGGTGGATTAATCGCTTATGGTATTGGAAATATTGACAACAGTGTATTGAAAACTTGGCAATGGTAAATAAACTTAAAAATACCATTGTATATTTATAGAGCAATATATTCATTTTTTTATTATTATTCCTCTTCCACTAATTTTTATTTAGGATTATGTTGATTATGGGTATTGCTACTTGTGTACTTGGAGTGGTCTGCTTCTTATTTTTAATTGATAGTCCAAAATCTCCAAGATTAGGGTTAAATGCCGAACAAAGTGTTTTAGTGGAATATCGAGCTCAAGATAATGCAGTTTTTCGTACAACCACAGTTAATATGGATCAAATTAAAGAAGCTCTTCGAGAAGTTAGATTATGGGCTTTATGTTTTGCTGTCTTTTTCCTTAGTATCCAAAATGGTGGTATCACAATTTATAATTCACAATTAATTATTACTTTTGGTTTCAATGTAAGTGAATTCTAAAAAAATTTTATTTTATTTAATTTTTTTTTTTTTTTGGGGGGGGGAAAGAAAAAAAAAAAGGTTTTTTTTTTTTTTTTTTTTTTTTTTTTTTTTTTTTTTTTTTTTTTTTTTTTTTTTTTTTTTTTTTTTTTTTTTGGGGGGGGGAAAGAAAAAAAAAAAGGTTAGTTTTGATTTGCTAACTTTATCTCTTTTTTGTTATTTTTATTATTATATACCTTGTTTTGGTCTGTTGTCTCTCTCTGTCTTACACAACAATCTCAATCTCTTATAATTTTTTTATGATGATGGGGCATTCTAATATTAGCAATTGCAATCCGTTTTATTAAGTGCTGGATCAGGTATAACGGATATCTTTTATATTGTTGTTTCCGTCTTTTTGGTGACAAGAAAGGAAGGTAGACTTTTATATACCGGTATGGGCATGATGGCTATGAATTTACTTGGCTTTTTATTATTACTTTTTATTCCTCAACCTAAATTAAAATTAATTGGTTATTATCTTACTTGGCCATGTGCAGCAACATTTGTCTTGATATTAACATGTATTACAAATAATGTATCCGGCTATACAAAGAAAATCTTTTATAATAGTATGATTATTGTGTTTTACACCATTGGGAATTTTGCAGGTCCTTTCTTAATGGTGGAATCTCAAAAACCTACTTACTATGGTGGTATGATTGCTTATTGCTGTTCAAGTGTTTGTTGTATTTTTTGTTTAGCTATTACAAGATGGACTATGGCAAGAGCAAATCGGTCCAAACCTCGTATGAAGCGTGAATACAAAGAAAATAATGATGATTTAACCGATGTACAAGATCAAAGCTTTTTTTACTTGTTGTAAAAATTATCATGTTTTATTTTTTTTTATTATTTTATTATTTATGCTTTTATATGTGATACCTTGTATTATTTAAACGTTACATGCTATTATTATTATTATTATTATTATTATTATTACTATTTATTTAATTCTTTTCCTGTTAGTTCTTATATTGTTAATTTATTTGTAGTAGTTTTTTTTCTTTTTCATAAATATGCTATGTAAAATCAATAAATCTAATTTTATTTTATTTCCGTTTCCATGTTATAAAAAAAAAGGATGTATACAAAAAAAGCAATAGTCGGATCAAAAAAAATAAATAAATTATATTACCGTATGAAATCCGACCAACGAAAATGGTCGATCCAATGATAAAATTGTGTGTCATAGGCGGAGTATCAAGTATTTTATG
>MU612622.1:0-14718 GCA_025201675.1 Cunninghamella echinulata
TTTTTTTTATCTTTTTTTTTTTTCCCATGAAAAATAGGCTCTCTCTTACTCTGTCTCCCACACTAATATATATAATATTTAAGGGGTAAAAACTGTTTTTGATTGGTGAAATCATATGACCTATTTATTATAAAATATGGATTTTTTCAATTTTTTTCAATTTCTTTCGTTTTCTTTTCTTTACATTCTCTCTTACATTTTAATTCATTATGGCTTTAGGTGCTTTTGTCCGTGCTAACCCTGCTTTATCCCCTCTCTTTTTATTTGTTGGTGGCGGTTGTGGTGCTGCTTTAGCGTAAGTATATAATAAATATGATAAATAATAAATGTATATATATATATGTATATTCTTATTGTATTAACTTGTTCATTTCTTTATTCTTTATTTCCTTTCTCTTTTTAGTTATCCTCGTAAGTAACTAGCTAAATTATTAGTTTAAGCAATTTTTTTTAATACTAAAACGACATGTATTTATTTTTTGATTTTCTACACAGTTTACCTTTTACGTACTCACCCAGAAATTCAAATTGATCGTAAAAATAACCCATATCCTTGGAACAGAGTTCAACAACATGAAAACATTAAGGTAAATAAAAATGAAAAATAAAATAAGGGAATATAATATCTATTTATTTCAATTAAAACTATATATATATATATATATATTTTTAATTAATCCATATTTATATACATGTTTTTTATTTAGTTGATCAATGTCAACCCCGAGTTTTATACTAGTAGAAAAGACTTGAAAAACTCTATTTATTAAAAATATTATTCATACACCTTCTTGTATATATTTCTCGCTTTCGCTTGCTCTCTTGCTTTTTTTTTTCTCTCTCTAATAAAAACCATTTGAAATTTTTGAAATACATGTTTATTTATTTTTTTATTTGATTTAGGCTTTGGTGGGAAAATTTTTTATTTATTTGTTTTTAATCTTATAACAAAACAAGAAATCATAATAAATATTAGTCTTAAAACAAGATATTAAATATTATATAATCGATTTATTTTTTATATAATAAAAAAAAGAAGGAAAATTACATCTTTCTTATTATCTTTATACGTAATCCAATTCATTAAGTAATACAACTTAATAAAGTTTAAATCCCAGATTCATGCAAAAAAATAAATAAAAAAATACACTTTTACGTATATACGTAGTAATATTCAACACAAATATAATAATAGCTTTATATACCTATTATAATCATGGATTATATATACATATATGTATGTGCGTGTGTGTGCGTGTGTGTGTGTGTATGAATATATATATATAAAATGAAAAATGAAAAATGTAAAATTGCTAAAAATCGAAAAGGGATAATTAAATAATATATTTTTATTTTCTAGTAGAATTCATCGTGATGATCAAAAATAAAATAAAAAACATAATTGTATAACTTGATTATATTAATTATTATTATTATATATAATAACTATAATGAATAATAATGGTCATAATTATAATCACATTAAAAAGATAAAGAAGAATAACAAAAATATTAGCATTGATTTAGCGGAGTAAAATGAAAAAGAACTGACTTTATTTCAATTTTAATATATAAAATAAAAAAGGGAATATCAAATTATAGGTTTTCCTCCTCCTGTTTTAACTTTTAAAAGTTTAATGTATGTTTAAAATTCAGTATTAAAAAAAATTGGATTCAACTTTTTAAAAAAATAAAAATAAGATAAAAAGGATGGATGGATGGATGAATAAATGAATAGATGTAATGGATATAATGAATAAAAATGGATGGATGATCAAAAGAATAAAAAAAGGGGAACAATAGACAAAGAAATTTTAAATATCAGCTAATTTTTATTCACTTTCTTTTTTCACTTGCAAAAAATAAATTAAATACAACTATAAATTTATATTAGTCACCATGCAAATTTTTGTCAAGACTTTGACAGGAAAGACCATCACTCTTGAAGTGGAAAGGTAAACAAATTAAAATAGGAGAGAAAATTATCAACTCAATATATATATTTACATTATTTGAACTCAACATTTTTCTTTCTTATCCATTTATATAGCTCTGACTCCATTGACAATGTAAAACAAAAGATTCAAGATAAGGAAGGTATCCCTCCTGATCAACAACGTTTGATTTTCGCCGGTAAACAATTAGAAGATGGTCGTACTTTATCCGATTACAACATTCAAAAGGAATCCACTCTTCATTTGGTTTTACGTTTACGTGGTGGTATTATTGAACCCTCTTTAAAGATTTTAGCTTCTAAATACAACTGTGATAAGAATATCTGTCGTAAATGTTATGCTCGTCTTCCTCCTCGTGCTACCAACTGTCGTAAGAGAAAGTGTGGTCATTCTAACCAACTCCGTCCCAAAAAGAAGGTAAAAAAAGAAAAATACATAAATAGATATAATAATGATTTTATTAAAACCTTTTTTTTTTTCTTTTTTTTAAAATAGTTAAAATAGATGACTCGCTCCTTATATTTTTATTACGGCTATTATTATTTTATTACATTTTTATATATGTATTCATGTCAAAAAAATAAAAATCAACTATTGTACAAATCAAATACAAGAAAGAAAAAAGGGGGAAAGATGTTTTATATATATATATGTGTGTGTGCGTGTGTAAATATATGTGTGAGTCAATATGGAAATGAATAAATAATAATAATAATAATAATAATAATAATATATACATGTAATATAAATCATTATTATTATGCTGATGAAGAGGATTAACTCATTTGATCAGTCGATGAGGGTGGTGTCATTCTTAACCAACTCATCCTTGGCCCACTTTGAGATCGTTCATTAATACGAAATCCGAATAGTTTCGCAACATAGGTCTTTTGTTCAATTTGAGGTATAATCTCTGGAAATGTTTGGACAAATAAATGAGGGAAAGTTGTACCAAAATGAGCACCTATTTAAAAATGAGAAAATACATATATGGTATGAGTTTATATAATGACTTTTTTTATAAAAAAGAAAAAAAAAAAGCATAAATACATGCCTCTTTCTCTTGCCTATCCCTTCTCTTTATGTTTTTATTTTATTTTTTATTTTTTACATACCATCAATATTAGAATGTTTGATATTAAAAGGAATATAAATATCTTTACAATTAGGGCAATAAAGACGCACTGTACTTTGTCGAGGTAAATCATGTTGTCCACAAGGTAACACTTTACATTTATTACAATGATACCTTGGACAATAACCAAATTCTCCTGCTTGATATTTCGAAAACTAAATAAAAATTATAAAATAAAATAAAAAAGGTAAAGATAAATATATATATATATATATGTATATATATGTATACCTCTTTATACATATATTCATTTATTTACAAATTCCTACTATTTATATTATTTTCCTTATCCTTATCATTTAATGATTATTTGTCCTTTTTTTTTCTTTTTCCTTTTTCTTTACCATTTGATTAAGCCCAGCACGAGTTAAAATATAACGCTGATGAATCATTCCATATAGCATTTTAGCGTGAGGTTCTAATAAACTTAAATCCGGTATTTTATTCGACATTTCGTCATCTTCAGGCTCAACATCCAATATTACTTCTAAAGCTTCTTTATATAATGGTGCATGAGCAGATAATCCAGTTAAATTGAAACTATCTTCTATAAAATCCTCAGATACTTCAGCATAATACTCGTTTCCTTTTTGAGAACAAAACCAACTGATCCACTAATATCATAAATAAATAAATAAATAGATAAAGATATATATTATTATCATGTTATTGTTTTCAAATATTATGTATACACACGCCCCTTTGTTTCGCCTGTAAAAAACTATATCCTTCTTTTTCCATTGTTCATGATTCCATCCTTTGCTGTTCCTTCTTTTAATCCTTCTACTTTTACTTTTTTTTCTTTTTTATTTTAGTATTATTAATATTATATATATATGAGAAGGTAAAGATGATAAAAAAGACGGATAAAATATTACCGATAAAGTTTCACTACTGTCTATTGAAGAATTAGAATCTATAAATAAAATAAGAATATATATATATATGTATTAATAATAAATCATCTCTCCAAAAATATATTAATTTTGTTCTTTTAACAAAAGTTACCATAATCCATGTGTAAAGGAAAGAACGAAAAGGTAATCACCAAAAAACTTTTTTTTACAAATACTTTTAAGAAAAAAGAAAAAAAAGCGAGGGAAGGAAAAGGGAAAAAAAATCAGACTTTAAAAAATACAAATATAAAAAAATTTAAAGGTCGGTCACATGAATTTTTTTTCTTTTTTAAAGAGCAGATATATAAATGGATTATTTATCGTTCTATATATGCAATAATAATAGCAGTAATAGTAGAATAATATTATTATATCTTTACTCATTTCATTTATTTTACTTTATTTTATTGATTTTTCAACTCATCATAAAAAAAGAAGAATGCAACCTCAAAAGAAAATTCATCCTTCTTTATATATATAATAAATAATATTAAAATAAAAATTATCCATCGGGCATAAATCATTGAATATTCATTTGCATAAATAAATATTATATATATATATATATACGTAATTATATATATTAGTATATCCTTGATTACTATAAAAAGGGATTTATAAAATTATTGTGTGTCATGCTTTTTTTTAATCACTTTATTATATATATATATATGTACATACACACACACATATATATATATTATATTATTTTATTCTTGATTAAAATTAGGTAAGTTGTTCCTGAATTATAAAATATATACTGACCATCTTATTCATTTATATTATTCACAAACACTATTTTACTTGTATTTTTTCCATTTTAAGTATTATTCGGAGTTGAAATTACAGTATTCTCTTTTTATACATATATTGATAGTTATTTATTTGATTATCTATTTAGTTATAAAACGTCCTCTAATAATCAATATGTATAATATAAAATAATATCTATAATGATAAGAAAAATAAATAATCCATTGTATATTAAAATACAAAAATCTATTGGGATTATGCTTTTATTTTTTCGAAAAATTCACTTTTTTTTATTGTATTGGAGAAACTATAAATCCGATACATTAACAAGCAATCATTGGCTATATGCCCCCTTCATAAAAAGCAGTCACAATGGCATAATTCAAAAAAAAATAAGAAGACATGTCCATGTCCGGGATCGAACCGGAGGCCTTTTGCGTGTAAAGCAAACGTGATAACCACTACACTACACGGACCTGCTGATGAAAATCTTTGCAACTAAAACTACTTAGAAATATAGAACATTTTTTCTATAAAAACATTCTATTTTTATAATTTTAAATTAATAAATATGTAGTTTGGTACATTTATAATTATATATATTTAAAAAATGGGTAAAGTTACATTAATTATTCATTTTATTTGGGTATAAAAATACCATCAAAGCTCAGTATTTTCTCATTCCAAAAATGTCTTGGTAATTGAAAAAAAGTGGTAGATTTAGATCTTAATATTTTTGTTTTTTAAAAAATAAATGAGGTATTTTTTCTTTTGGTTTTATTTAAAAGTTACATTTTGCTTAAAAATTCACTTTTTATTTTTTTTTTCTTGATATATTACTATCATACTGGTTGTTTTATTATTAAAAAATAAATCAATTTCTGGTACACGATTATTTTTTTGGACGGTTTTCAAAAATTTCTTTAAAAAAGGGGAAGTTTTTTTTTTTTTTTTTTTTTTTTTAAAAAAAATTTTTTTTTTTTTTTTTTTTTTTTTTTTTTTAATTTATTTTATATTTAAGCCATCTAGTAAAGTCAACAAGCTCAAAGTTAGAATGGAATTCACTATAAAAAACAAAGATAAATAAAATATTATCAACAGCTATATTACCAAACAAAATAATTGCTAGGTTACGGTTATTCAAACGGTAAAAATAAAATTGAAATGTGGATCTAGTTATAATTGAAAATATCTTGATGTTAAATTTAAAGGTAAGGTAAAGCAAAATAATAAAGAAAAAAAGGTGAATTCCAGTTAACTTTTCTCGATAATAATATTAATAATAATAATAATGGTAATAGTTGGGACAACTCTTAATAATCCCTTCATTTTATTTTTCGTTTTTTTCTTTTCTTTTTTTAAACATTATTATAGTATTCTTATACATCAGTAATTTAATTAAAAATTACAAAAAATCAAGATGCTACTGTATTTTCACCACCATCGCTTCAAATAATAATAAAACAATCTTCTTTATATGTATTTGTGCAATCTTGAAAACACTATGTTATTCCAACATTAACATTGCTTATAAAATCGTGCTTTAACTGCCACCATAAATATAAAGAACACTTTATAATAAATTATTCAATAGGAATACATTCACATTTTTAATAAAGTATAAATATTCTACTTTTAATGTCAATTTTATAACACTATCCGCTTTGTTTCCTCATTTTTTTATATTTGTTATCGTTTTTATACTAGAATCAAAAACAATGGGCTATTTATCAAAAAAGAATATTTTTTTTTTCATCACTGTTAGAATCAATTTTTATTTTTATTTTATTTTTCATAAAGTAACTGACAAACAAGAATTAAAGAACATGGAACATTATTTGGTTAACCACCTGAAACGACGTTAAAGATAAAAAAATAAAATGGTTTACAATTTGCTCATTTTTATATATAAAGCGGGGATTAAATTACATGACGTCTCAGAGAGAAAAAAAATTAATAAGGGAGCTCAATTTTTCAAAACAACAGATTTTTTTTCTCTTCTTTTTTTCTTAATAGATAATTTATATATAATATGTTAGCTAGAGTTTTTTCACGATCTGCTAGACTCACTCGTCCTTCTTTAATGCGTCGTGGAGGAGGAGGAGGTACTCCTATTAATGAACCTGGAGGTTATCTTTTTAACGAAAAGGTAAAATATATACAACATTATTAGTGTTATTATTATTATTAGATCATCCAACTTTTAAAAAAGAAAGCTACCACCTATACCTAAATGAAAGCAACAATAAAAAAAATAAAATAAAGCAATTTTATAATAAAGACGATTATGGATGTGTTGTATTTTTTAACTCAAAA
Organism: Cunninghamella echinulata; assembly: GCA_025201675.1. Lineage (NCBI taxonomy): Eukaryota > Fungi > Mucoromycota > Mucoromycetes > Mucorales > Cunninghamellaceae > Cunninghamella > Cunninghamella echinulata. The sequence continues at coordinate 7,056 of MU612622.1, forward strand.
ATAAATATAAAAAAGAAACAAATTCACAAAATAAGACAGCCTATTATACCAATTAAAATGTATATGGATACTCAGTCATATAAAAAAAAAAGTGGATGAATGGAATAAATACAGCTATATATGAAATATAAATAAGATATATTATAAAAAGATAAGAGCAAAAATGCAACGAATTGAAAATGAAAAAAAAAAAAAACGAAATAATTTAAAAGTTGGATGATTATACTAAAAATGGTTAATATTTGATGTTTACTAAATTTAATATCATATTCATTATTATTATTATTTTTGATCAATATAGAACCCTGTCAAGGAAGGTTGGGAAGATATCTACTATTGGGGTATGGGTGGTGGATTTGTACTCATGTCTGTTGCTCTTTATTACAAACCTGACACAAGGTAATATATACTCACAAATCAAATGAAGAAAATAATAATAATAATGAACAATTAATTAACTAATATATATTAATGATGATATCAACAAAATATAGTGTTGTTTCTTGGGCCAAAAAGGAAGCTGAAAAAACTTTAAAGGAAAAAGGTGTCAATCTTGAATTCAAAAAAACCAACTAAAAATCCAGATATCAACTACCCCATTTGAATAATATTTTTTTTTAAAAAAAAGATATAGTTTTTGTAGACACATCAATTTGAATAAATATATACATGTTTATGATTTTTTTTAAAACTAGTGATTTAATTTGATAAATAATTTGGATTAGATGATATCGATTGGATGCATAATATATATAGGATGAATGAATGAAAAATTATAATATTAATAAAAAGAACAAAGGTCACCGTCTTTTCATTTTTTATATTTTATTTTTTTGACTTGGTTCTTTTAGGAAAACCTTTAACCAATGATAGATTTGCAAGTAAAAAAAATATTATCATTTAACTATTCTTTTCATCATACTTTAAACTAGTTTTCTATTATAAAGGATGCAACTGTAAATGACAAGATGACATTTATTGATACTGCAAGAATGGATCTTACACCAAATTAATATCTATTATCATCATTTTTATTCACTTTATTGGTAATTTTTAATTTTTATTTATTTTTTAATAATCAAATCGATATAGCTATTACTTTTTTTATATATTAGCTGTTATATTTAATACTATGGGTTTGTTACAATCTCATTTAATTTTTAATTTTTTTTATAACATAATTTACATCTTTTACTTTTTATATAATCTCTTTTTTTTAAAATAAATAAAATAAAATAAAGTTGCAACTTATGACTATTTATTTATTTACTTTGTTTTGTTTTGTTTGATATATTTATAAACGTTTATTATTTTAATTAAATACAAAAAAAAATAGAAACAAAATCATGGGATAATAATAATTATAATAATAATTTTTTATAATAAAAATGAATGAGTAAATGAATGGGTTTTTTGATATGATATGATATATAATAATGTAAACATGATGAATGAAAATTGCTTTTTTTTTAAAAAAAAAAGCTAATAATAATAAATATGTATAAATGATTAATTGGGTAAATATAATAAAACCTCTTCTTCCTTTTTAACACGATGATGAGCTTTGTGAGCTTCATAATCCCAATCTACAAGGTATAAATTGATAGCTTGACCTAAAGCACATAAAAACAAGGCAACGGCCAAAGCGGACCATAAACCATATAAACCCCATTCTCTTGTAAACGTCAAATAATAGCCCAAAGGTAATGCTACAAAATAATAAGCAATTAAATTGATTTTAGCAGAGATATGTTGCCGACCTAGTGATCGGATCACACCAGCACACGTATTGGCTAAACTATCCGTTAATTGAAACAAAGCACATAAAGGTAAAACCGCAGCTACCAATTGGATTACTTCCTTTTCTGTTGTAAATAAATAAGCGACTTTATCTTGGAATAATAAAATGACGGCTGAATTGATGACAGATAAAAGAACAGCAAACCCTAAAGAGACTTTGGTAGCACATGAAGCTTTTTGGCCATTAGCTTCCCCAAGCGCATTTCCAACCCGATTAGCTACAGCAACACTTAAGCCATAAGGAATCGTATAAGTCAGTGATGATAAAGTAATCAAAATGGATTGGGCAGCTAAATCAACTGATCCTAAATAAGAAGCAGCTAAAGATACTATTTCAAATGCAACCCATTCAGTTACTACCGTTAAGACACCAAAAAACGCTAATCTTAAAAATGGACTCCATTCTTTTAAGCATTCTTTTTGCCATTGACCAAAGGCTGCTTTTCCATTTCCTAAAACAAAGATATAGATTAATAATAGTAAAAACATTAACCAGTAACTACAACTTGTTGCTAAAGGTGCACCGATAAATCCCATATGAAATTGATGTATATATAAATAATTCAAGACAATGTTGATAGGTGCTACAATTAATAAACAATAAGTAGATGCCTGCATGATTCCTATTTTTTTTTTTAAAATAATAATAATAATAATAATAATACATAATAAAGATAAAAATGAATGAATGATTTATATATATTCTTTCAATGGATCATTTATTCTCTTTTCTATTTTTTTTTATATCTATTTACCTTGTGCTTGTAAAAATTTCTTAAACACTTCAAAATAAATATAAGGAGGAACACCAAAAAGTAAATAGCGTAAGTAAAGACCAGTGTATTCAGCGATTTGTTGATCTTGTTTTAAAAATAATAATAAAGAAGTGACATTTAACCATACGATTGAAATAGGAATAAGTAATAAAGATAAAATTAAAATGGATCGTTGTAAGTGAACACCTAATAAAGTTTTATCGGTAGCACCAGACCAAGCTTGTGTCATTAAACTGTCTAAAGCAGTTGCCGCACCTAGAGAAATTGAAAATGCTGAGACATTGGCAAACATAGATCCTAAAGCTGAAGCACCTAATTCAATAGATCCCTAATAAAACGAAAAATATTTATATAAGTATATATTTATTTGTTTATTATTTATATATTGTTTTGACTATATGATATTACCAAGTGACCTAAAAAATATATACTTGTAAGTTGAAACGAGTTTTGAAGAACATAAGTTAAAATAATAGGTAAACTATTGATTGTTAACCATTTTAATTCAATTTTATAAGTGGTATCAAGAGTATTTTTTTTATAAGATAATAAAGAGCTACGTTCCGAGACTATAGATATAGTTGAGGACGATATGGAAGATGCAGAAGAACTACTGTTATATTGAGGGATTACTTTATTATTTGTTGTCATTTATAAAAAGATGATATATTTTTATTCTGAACTGTGTATATATGTATATACGTTATATATATATATATATATATGTTAAAAAATGAATGTATAGATCTGTCTTTTTATTTATTTTAGATTTGAATATATATAAGAAGAGATAAAAGTACAAAAATAGATTTTATAAATCTAAAAAGTTGAAAGAAAAAGAAAAAGAAAAGAAAAAGAAAGAAAATTTTTTTATCCACCAAATTGGATTTAAGCGTAATTTTTTTTAAAATTCCGTTTTTAGTTACACTATTTTTTTTTATAAAAGAAGATTTTATTGTTTCATGAAAGAATATAAATATTTATATACAAATCATTTTTACTGTAAATAAATATGTACATTACACCATATTTAATTAATATTATATCGTTTGATTATTTTATTTCATTGCTATTGTTTTATATTTGATTGATTTTCGATAAAAATGAGTATTGATATATAACAATTTCTTTTTCAATTGAAGTTCAGCCTAAAAAACTTTTTTTTTTTCCAGATTAAAAAGTTTGTTTTAGGTTCCTAAATGGGGTTTAAAAAATATTTGGTTATAAAGATTTTTATTTTTTACTACTATTTGTTCGTTGTTATATATATGTATATGTAAATTATGTAAATCTATACAGCCTTTTATTCAAACAGTATATTAGACGTAAATCGCCATCTTTTTTTTTTTTTTATTTACCATAAAAGATTGTGTATTTTATTTTTTTAGTCACATCACTAAAAAAATATTCGTGAAAAGATAGTAAAATTTATTTAAAAATAAATTAATAGAAGTTTGCTATTGGAATATCATTACATTTTGTTAAACCATCATTAAAATGGTACATATAGTAGATATACAATAATAATGCTAAGGTTCACTTGAATGGTAGAAAATAACATCATCGAGCCATGTCGCGTTTCATTAAAGCTACTATATATAGTAATTAATTTGGTACGTTCAACACCTTTATTTTTTAGTTTTTACAAATTTTGCGTTTATCAAGCTAATCGATTGTAAGTATTGTAATGATAATTCTGTTTTATAGATTTTTTAGTAAATATATATGAAATTTTGATAGCTTTGGTATAGAGTTGGCTCAGAGACCGGATGGCATATTCCATATACCAGGAAAGTAATGGCTATAAAAATAAGAATAGGAGAACTAGCTTCATAAATAAATAAGCACCCTATTGAATAATAAAAGGCCAATGTTCTGCGCAAAAAAAATAAATACCCATTTTAAATGAAAAAAAAGAGCACCAGCTTCTATAAAGAAAGTTAGCCTTTAATAAATAAAAAGGCTAATAATTTTAAATAGAATAAGAATAGAGCCTATCTTTTTTAGGAAAATAAAAATGATTGCATATTCTTTTTCTACGTTTATTTTTTTAATTTTTATATGTTTGTACTAATAATTTATTATTATGAAATTAAGGTTAGCCATTTTTTCAAATACATTCCTTTTACCTGCTGTTAGCCTCGATACTGTTGGTGTTGATATTAGTTTGGAGAGCTTCATATCCTAGAATGGTGGGATTTATGATGAACCATCATATATTTCCTATTTACTTATTCATTACATTGTCATTGTGGACTATGGCCTTGAATATCAAGGTAAACCTTATTACATCATTAAAATTAATTGGGAAACTGGATAGAGCGAAGAAGATTATATGAAAATGTCTGTAAATAATAATAACATGTGTAGTATTTCTACTAATACTATTTATTCTATGATATAATATTTCCTCTTTTTTTTTTTGTCAATTCTTTATTTCAATGAATATCAGCATAAAAAAATAAAATAAAATATTCGTCGTACCTTATCCTTCTTCTCCCTCTTTTTCTCCTTGATTATTTATTTTGTTTTGTTTTTTAAAAGCAATGATTTCTTTTATTTTTTAGAATATAGAAGTTGAATTTATTCTTTAAAACGAATAAAAAAGCAAGAAACTCATAAAAAAGCTATTAGTTTTTATTTATAATTCTGAGATAGTTTTAAGGTAATTTATCGATTCATTTTGATTTTTTTAGAAATAAACATAGTTACTTAAAAGGTGATCGCAGCCTTAAAAAAGAAATGAATAATAAACTTGATATTCATACATAAATTGGTAAAATAAAGATTAAAGTTGCATAATAAAAATGTGGAAATTAGCGCAAAAAAAAAAGGTTACCGGAAATGAGTAATTTTTATCGATCATGTAGGATGATATATGTATATAAACTAGTAAAAAAAAAAAAAGTAAAGTTACATGATATACTTTTGAGATAAATGAAAAATAAAAAGTTGAAAATGTTATAATTAAATAAGAGGATCACTATTTTTTTTTTTTCTAAATAAATAAATTATAAATACGTAATATTTTTTTTTGTTATAGAATTTTTAAATAAATTATAGATAGTTCATTATTGATTTTTAGTAAGTGAAAACAACGTTAAATTAATGCATAAACATGAAATAAAATAAAATAAAATTTAATGAAAATGTATTTACTCCCTTGACTTAATAAACTGAGCTTAATCAACATAGTTTATTTTTTCTTTCTTTCTCCTATATAGATAGAAGCATGTTTTCTTTTTTTTTATATATAATGACATGAAGACGTTTGATAATAAAATAAAATAAATATATAATAAAAAAGAATTATGTTGTCCATCCTTCTTCTTCTTTATCATTACCGTCTAAGGAAAATGTTTTCAATTAAAGAAGTTTCTTTCAAAAAAATAAAAATAAAAAATAGGATTTACAAGGGGAATGTTATTATTGACAAATTATAAAAGAAAGTATGATAATGTTTATTATAATAATAGCTTATTTATTATGGTTATCTTCTTCCCCAGTAAACAAGTTTTTTTAAGAAAAACTTGTTTTACTCCACAAAAAATAACTCTTAAAAGTTTAAGGAGACCGGTAAAAAAAGAAGTTTAAGGTATATACAAAAAAAGAGAATGGATCCTTTTCTTTTTTATTTTCGTTTTTTTTTTTAAATAATAATAATAATAATAATATGAAGATGAGAAAGATATATATATGTATAAAAAAAATAATAAATAAATAAATTATAATAATAATATTATTACTCTTAATATATATGAATGATGAAGGAGGAAGGGAAAAAGAGAGTTAAATAAAAAAAAAAATGATAATATATTTTTATAAAATAAAATAAAGGGGGAGGGGGAGTTAAATATTATATTATATTTACAAATCAACCACAGGATGACTTTCCTTTGTAAAAATAGCCTTCACTTCATCATCAGTAACATGTTTTTTACGATCACATAAAGCCTTAAAATCATCGAAAACTCGTTGGAAAGCATCGTCTGATAAATTAAAACCCATTTCTGCACCACGGCTACGAAGAGCATTTCTACCAGAATGTTTACCAAGAACCAAGGCGATATCGGTGACACCAACTGATTCAGGTGTCATGATTTCATAAGTTTCTCTATTTTTAAGTACCCCATCTTGATGAATACCAGATTCATGTAAGAAAGCATTTCTACCAACAATAGCTTTATTAGGTTGAACAACCATTCCCGATAATTCAGATACCATACGAGATGTTGGGAAAAATAATTCTGTATTAATAGTATGGTGAACTGGGAAGTAGCTTGGGTGTGTATGAACGGCCATAACAACTTCCTCCATTGCTGTGTTTCCTGCACGTTCCCCGATCCCATTGATAGTGACTTCCACTTGTCTTGCACCATTTTGAATTCCTGCCAATGTATTTGCTGTTGCCAATCCAAGATCATTATGACAGTGCGTAGAGAATACCACCTTTTCGGCCCCCACTGTGTTTTCCACCAAGTATTTTATTAAGGCGCCATATTCGGAAGGTAAATTATAGCCAACGGTATCAGGGATGTTTAAAGTGGTAGCTCCAGCTTCAATTACTTTAGCAAGAACATGGCATAAGAAATCACGGTCTGAACGTCCAGCATCTTCAGGCGAGAATTCCACTTCATCTACTAATGATTTGGCCAAGGTGACGGCTTCCACAGCTCTTTTTACACATTCATCCCGGTCAATTTTGAGTTTATGTTTTAAATGAATATCTGAGGTTGCTAAAAAGGTATGGATTCTTTTTTTAGGTGCATCCTTGATAGCTTCGGCACAACGTTTTATATCTCCAGGTACAGCTCTTGCTAATCCGCAAATAGTCTATTTAAAATAAAGTAAAAGATATACATTGATTGAGTTAGAAATTTAAACTTATCCACGATTTTCAATAAACTTATTTCTCCCTCGGTTATTCCCCCTCTCCCTCCCTCTCTTCTATCATCATCATCATCATCATCATTACCGATGAATGCATTAACCTATATTCCAAACTCCTCCTCTTACTCCTCCTTCTTTATCTTTTTTTCCTTCTTATTTTAACAAATATACACCTTTTTTTTTTTTTTTTTTTTTTT
>MU612623.1:0-14689 GCA_025201675.1 Cunninghamella echinulata
TTTTTTTTTTTTTTTTTTTTTTTTTATCTTTCACGTATTTGTATAATAAAATAATATCAATTTGAAAAAAAATAATAATATTATTATTTTGTTAAACCAATGAAAGTTGAAAAGGTAAAAATAATCATATGCTTTTATTGAATAAAATAAAAAGTGATTATTTTTTTTATTAATCATATGTCTTTTTTTTTAAAATATATATATATATATTCAATAGAATGAAGAAAATTGTACTTGGCTGAACCCTTTTAAACAAACTGATGCTCCTTTTCTTTCACAGCTAGCTGACGTTTTTATTAAATCCTTTGCCTATGCTCATGTTACTCGAAAAGAAGCTTTGGTACATAATAATTTGTATTATTGTTATTATTATTATTATAAAAAAAAAATAAGAATCATATTTATAAATGAGATACTAATGAAAAAAATGGATGATTTTTTTTATAATTGTTTATTTTTTAGAATATCATTGGATTTATGCTATCAAATTATCCAATATCAGTTCATGAACAATTATTAGATACATTCATTCAATTGGAGATATTGCAACTTATACCATCATCAATATATTATCGTATTTTGGATATAAAAATCAATGGTGTCTTTACGCCTATTTTACAGTGTTATTCACAATCTTGTAGCATTCGTCAACCATGTTATTCACCTACATGTAATCGTAAATCAATGTTAGCGGGGCTTAAACAAGTATGAGAAAAAAAAAATTACCTTTTTTAATTTTCCTTTTTCCTCCCTTCTTCTTCCTCATATTTTATAATTATTATTATTATTATTATTATAGACTTCAAATTCATGGCTGGAACTTATACCTAAAAATATCCTTGAAAAAACACATCGTCATGAAATACTAAGGCAAGCTGCACTTGCTGATTTATTACGTATGGAACAAAGTTATGTAGCTGATTTAACTATTTTAGATACTATTTTTGCAAAACCATTATTGCAGTCCACTTGTATCAATGAAGGCTATCGTACTACATTTCAAAAATTATTATTTGGCAACTATAAATCAATATTAAAATCCCATCTTCAGTTCATTAAAGCCCTCGTCCAACAATCACAAAAAAAGAATTATATTTTTTTCGAAAATGTTGGAACCATTATACTTGATCATATCAATAATATCGTTGAACCTTATATTATTTATACTGGGAATCATATACACGCCACTTATGTTTTACAAAAGGAAATCCAACGTAATCCTATCTTTACTACGTTTTTGGAATCACAAATCAAAAGCTCGAGTACGCGTCGATTGGATATTAGTCACTTTTTGACAGCACCTACTTTATACATTGGCAAGTTTAGAATGTTAGTGGAAGCTATTGTAAAACGAACTTGTTCTGCATCAGAAGATATGCCTATTCTTCAACAATGTGTCACCACCTTACATCAATTATTATTAAGGATGAACGAAGCTGCAACAGAATCGGGTTATAGAACAAGACGGACCCAGGTCATGACATCCATTATTAATTCGTCTTCATCCCATTTATTTGGATGCAATAAAACTTCTTTTCCACCTCATGTCAGTTTATTATGTGAAGGAAAAATAAATTTCCACCGCTCTGCCCTTTATGCTCCTTCTATTTCCTCCTCAACTATACCATGCCATGCCTTTTTATTTGATCATATGCTATTTATCACTCAAAGTAAAATGATGGGTAATTTAGAAGAATATGTATTAATCTCCAAGCCTATCCCTCTAGCGGCAATGATTTGTTTAAATGAAGAGGATCTCTGTTTAAATCATCCATCCCCTTACCCTCACATCATCCATCGCCTTTCTCGTCATGTAGCTTCAAAATTAGCAAAAAATAGACCTTTGCTTTATAAAAGAAAGAGTTTAAATGCATCATCATCATTATCGCCGCCGCCGCCGTCATTACTTTTATCAAGTACAAGTACCCCTATTGATTCTATCTTTTCTAAAAATGCATCTACAAAATCTATACCATCTGCTTCTTCTTCTCGCTTACGACAACGTTTACGTGCAAGCGTACGTTTATCTAGCCCTGTATATTCACTTTCATCTTCTGAAACAATATTGAAAAAACAACAATCTGTTCCTGAATTATCACTATTCAATAATAATAATATTTCTACCTCATTGCATATAGCCAGCATAGATGATACAAACAGTAAAGAGGATGATGTATATATAAATAATAATAACAATAGCGATTCAGATATGAATAATACCAATAATAATGATCATCATAATGTTGCTATCGATGATGATAGTCATCATTCAACTGAAAATACCGACCAATTCAAGCAAAACATAAAAAGACCAAAATCGTCGTCTATTTCTTACGATATCAAACCTAATCAAAATTACAGATCTTCCTTTATTGCATGTTCCACTACATCATCACTTCGTCCAAAATCATTTAATAGATCACGTTCTTCCTCAACTTCTTCATCTACAAATAATAGCACTATTAATGTTAATTACAATAATAATAATAATAATAGTAATGGTCATTTGGATGAAAACAATCATAAATACAACAAACAATCCATTTACTTTATTCATGCAGGATCAATGGACACTATTTTTGGCTTGGAATTCAATGATATAGAAGAATATCAACATTGGAAGGATCAAATTCAGCAATCACAGTTATTATTACAACCACCTTTTTCATTGACATCAATTTGGGAAATGACAGATTATCAATTAAAATTTTTTACCTCATTAAAACAACAACAACAAAAATGCCCTTCTATTCAAAAGAAGATATCTTTTAAAAAATACTCGTCCTCCTTTTCATCTTTACCATTATCTCCTTCAACATCATCTTCTTTATCATCATCTTTGTCGCGGCATTCTTTAACATCAAGTAAATTAACTGTAAAAATAAATAATCATGAAGAAGGTTCTAATACTATTGAGATTTATTGTGCCCTTCCCTATGGTAAGTTTTTATATATATATAAAGGAAATAGAAAAGGAAAGAAAAATGAAAAAAACAATAATTGTTATTTATTTATTTATTTATTTCTGATTGATTATATATACATTTGTAGAATCAATTTATAATGAAAAGATGGTTGCAGTAGGAACACAAGATGGTGTATGGATTGGATTACAGCAAAATTTCGAACATGATTCTATATCAGTAGCAACCTTAAATAAGAAATATGGTTTTATAAAAATTATATCTTTGGAAGCCTGTCATCGCTTAGTACTTATTGAAGGAATGTTAGTGGTTATGTCATATGATTCAAAGCAAAAATACATGCTCGTGGCTTATCCGTTACTAGAAAATGACGATTACCGTGATATTTTAGTTGGGAACCAAAGCGAAGAAAGAAAAAGTAAAATATGCACTTTGAAAAAAAGATGGGTTACAGTGAAACGGAATCATGTTATTTCTATGGTGGTTGGGAAATTATATCATCAAACAGTACTAGTATACTTATCAGAGTATGGGCCTCATTTACTTGCTGTTGTAGCTATCCCTAAAAGGTCTCATGCTCCTTGGTTTAAAAAAGTGAAGGTAATTAATAACTATAATAATAATATATCAATTGTATAGTCTCTATATACCATTTTATATTGTATTGATATATATATATATATATTAATATTAGGAATACAACGTATGTTTAAAGGATGCCAATCAAATATTTCTTCATAATAATACAATATATATACAATCAAATAAATATGGTGTTGTTAGCTTAGTTCCAAGTCTTAAAAGAGAGACCATTGTTGATTGGAAGAATATAATAGATTCACCCTGTATAACGTACGTTCCTGTTTCACCAGATTATGGATTAGTTATTACATCAACGCAGGCCATTCCAGTTAAAGTACCGTCTTCAGCGGCATCATCACGATCATCTTCATCTTCATCGCTAAAAGATAAAGCAGATCTTTCGTCATTTAAAAAGCTTTCACCATTTAATTTTGAAACACAAATTACATTTGCATCAATATCGTACCCTTATCTTTTAGCATTTGGCCAATCTTTATTAGAAATTTGGAATATAGAAACGGTAAGTTCATTGATAGCTGGGTTAATATTAAGAAAGATATAATAAATAAATAAATATAAAGAGTTAAAATTTGCTAATTTTAACTGTTTTATATTTATTTTATTTTATTTTAAAAAATAGACTAAAATGGTACAAGTAATACAATCGCCTTATACAAACTGCCTTTACGATTCTAGTAAATCTATTGTATTTAATGATAAATCAACCCAAGATAAACAACAATACCAACCCACCATTTTATTGGGGCCTACATCTATTGATTCCATATCTAACACAAACAGTGATTCTGCAATATTTCAAATATATCAACTAACCACAAACACATCTACATCTATACAGCATAATTAATTAAAAAAAACTCTTTATTTTATCATACTCACCATCATTTTGTTGTTCTCCCTACTATTATTTTTCATAATCATCATTGTAATACTCGATCAGCTATTATAATATAAACTATTAATTTACTACAACGGCAATAAAAAATAAAAAATAAAAGCAACTATTATTTTGAATTAGGGCTGTATTCATTGTTATTATAGCAAAGATCAATCAAAAAATAAAAAATAAAAAATAAAAACAAATAAAGCGTGCAACAAGTAAAAACAAACGAATTTTATATTATTATTATTATTTTTTTCCATTTTGTAATTTATTCATACCCAACTACTGTTTAATTTTTTTTAATTTTTTTAATTTATGCTAATTTATTTTTTATTTATTTTTTATTCTTCATGATTACCATTTTTTTATCATCAATACATTGAAAATAAAAATGTTTATTCTAATTACTATATTCACCAATAATCATCATAAATTTTTCTAAAAAAATATTAATTAATATCTGATATAGGAACAGCTAAGGCAACTGGCTTAAAAGTTTTTAGATTGAATAATGGGCGTTTAGAATATTGTGGCATGAAAACCCTACGAAATTTAGATGATGCATTGCCAGTACTTTTATGCAATAGGTGGCTAGACATAAATACTATACTTCCAGCTGGGATTTCTACGATTAAACTTGCACTATCTCCATGCTGATGACTGTTATTTATATCCTTTATGTGTAATGTTCCATTTTCTTCATTGACTGGATCTAAAGCAATCCAACAGGCTATGGTTTTTTCATTCTTTAAGGATATATCTTCATAATAATCAGAATCCTAATAATAACAATAAATCAATAAAAATTATCAAACAGATATGCGCGAATATACATTAATATTTATTTACGAAAATTAAATAATCTTACCCGATGCCATTCGAATATTGAAGTGTCCTTCGTGTTTGGTGGTTTAATAATATACTGCTCATTCAACTAGAAAAAAAAAATTGATGATAGTATTGGTAGTAATAATAATGGAAAAATAAACAAATAATTCAATACGGGTGCATGACATTTTATTGATGTATATAGCTCCTATTTAATATAAAAATACTTACAAGATATACTGAATTATCGGGGCGATTATCTAGAGTTTTATATAAGAGTGATCGAGCAAATGATCCAATAGTATTTATTAATAACTGAGCTACAGAAGGAGTCAATTGATCACGTCGTTCAATATATGTCGCTTTATCTAGTTTATATTGATACTGAGGTTCAGTTGAGGGTATTGGATCAAGAATTCCACAGTGTAAAGGTTCTATGTCAAGTTAATATATATATAAGTATTTGCATTACTATTTTTTATCTTTACCTATTATCATTCATATACCTATGATGCCTCCAAGATCTATTAATAGATCAAATTCTTCTGCTAAAAGAAGGTTTATAAGCATATCTGCCTCATCGTGTAATAATTCAACTTCGTCTTCTGTAAGTGCTAAATATATACCAATAAAAAAGATAATAAAATGTATTAAATACATGAACTATGTATATATAAGTTTAGTGAATATTATTATTAGAATAGCACTCTACCATTTAATAGAATGGTATATCCTAAGGTCTCAAATTCATTTATATGTTTGGTTGTAAGTTTGGACATTATTATTGAATTATTATTATTATTTAAAAAAGTACAAGAAAGGGGAAAAAAAAATACAATGGCTACAAAAAAAACTAAAAATTAAAATTCCGTCAAAAAATATGGGGCTGAATCGCATAAAAAAATAAAAGGAAAAGAAAAACTTCAAAAGAAAAAATAAATAAATTATATAAATAACTTGTTTATTATTATTATTATTATTATTATTATTATTATTATTATTATTGTTTTTTTTATTATTATTATTGTTATTATTATTATTGTTTGTTGTTGTTTTATTATTTAGCTATAAAACTTTATCCTATTACTACTAGATTATTTGAAAACTTTTCCATCAGCAAAACCTTCCACTTCCCAAGCCATATACTTGTAAATTTCATCTTTCTTTTCTTCATATTGAGAAGGTTCAATCTTGACAAAGTTATAAGAGTCGTAATCGGCAGCATCATAGACTTCGAAAGGAACTTCTTGACCACGGATGATGAAGTAACCAGAAATAGAGTTATTGTTATTTTCCCCAATAACGACTAAAGTACCGAAAGCGTATTTACGAGCCATTTCTAAACGATTAAAGAAACCGCCAATCAAGTTGTTAGACATGAATACCAAAGTAAGATCTTCAGGATACTTATAATCTACCTTCCAGATAGAATAACCTTCGGGATCATGATTTTCCCAAAACCATTTCATAGCTACATCAGTATTATTGTTAGAATACATACGTTTCCATTCATCCATAATGAATTTGGAAGGAGGTAATAAATCCAATTTAGATTTAGGTTTAGGTGCAGGTTTAGCAGCAGGTTCTTCTTCTTCAGTAGCAGCAGCCTTCTTTTCTTTCTTGGGTTGTTGAGCAGCTTCAGGCTTCTTGGTTTCCTTCTTTTCTTTTTTAGGTGGAGTGTACTTCAAGGCTGTTTCACAAAATTCAATTTTACCAAGGAATTCAGCAAAGTGTTTTTTACCAATCATTGTTTTGAAGTATCGGTTGACATTTTTAAATTCATCACGGAATGCTTTATCAAAAAGTAACTTGTAACCAAAACTATTTAAAAAATTAAACATAAATATATAAATATGTATATTTATGGTAAATATTTTTTATGATAATGGTCATGATGTTATATTTTTTTTTCCCACTTCAAAAAAATAAAAATAAAAATAAAAACTTACACTAAGCTAGTAGTTACACAAATATCGGCGAAGGTAACATCTTCACCAACAAGATAAGTCTTATCCAAAAGAATTTTGTTTAAAACACCCAATGATCGCTTTAACTTGTCAATAGCAGCATCAACACTGGGCTTGAGATAAGGAGAGTAACCCATTAAAGGTGATAACCAATTAGAAAGATTGGTACTGATTTCATTATCAGAAAAGAAAACCCATTGAAGAACTAAGGCCTTTTCAGCTGGAGTTGTACCCAAAAGTGGTGAATCTTTCTTGGCTAGAGCATAATAAGCAATAGCGTTTGATTCAAACAAGTCCAACTCTGCACTTTCAAGAACCGGAACTTTACCTAACTTATGGCGCGAAAAAAAAGCTTCATCACGTTCTTTTAAAAGATCAAAGTTTTGGAAATCAAAAGATAATCCATTATATGCTGCCTAATATATAGATAAAAGAATAGTAATAATTATATAAAAAAGGAGGAGGTTTATTCTATATATTTTTTTCTGGTGCTTTAATTTCTCTTTTTTTACTTACTGCAATTTGTGCTTTAGCGACGCGTGGGTTACCAGGATATGATTTGATAGTCTAGAATAAAAATAATAAAAAAAGTAATTAAATGATATTTACATTTAATAAAACAAGTGTCATTAATTTATATTTCCATGTTTATTAATATGTATTTATTTATATATAATACTTACACCAAGAGACATGTTATATATATATAAATATATAATATGAAAAAAAAGAAAGAAAAGGAAAGAAAAGAAAAAAAGTAGTTTCAAAAAAAAAATTTTTCATAAAATTTTAATCTTTTTATTTTATCTCATATTGGCCTTGTAGTGTACTAAGTTGCGGAGCTTTAATTACTATGGAGAAGGGATAAAATTTTCAAAATACTGGATATATTTTTTTAAAAAAAGAAAAAAGTATAAGATCGGGTTAAGTTATGATAAACATAACTTATGAAAAACAAACTAGTAGATGAAAAAGATGGGTGTTAATAATATAAGGTATTTAGAGATAGTTTCAAAAAAAATCCGGTCAAATCTCTTAAAAAGTCGGGGACTGAATTTTGTTTTAAATCAGTATGCGTGTAAACTTTTAATTCTTTTCCTTCTTTTTTTTAAAAAAAAGCTAATTAATAATAAAAAACTAATGACATATAAGGATTCAAAATATAGAACAAGTATTTTTTGTTAATTTATTAATCATAAAATTATAAAATGGAGACAACTTTTACTTTGGAGCAAATAAAATCACAAGTCAGAAAAGTACGAAATCAAACTCAAGCCATATATTCTAATCAAAGTATCTCCACCTGTAGAAACTTCATTTTTCATCCTACGCAACATAAACTTTATTTTTTATCAAACTACGCATTTTTACAAGGTTATACAGCTCGTCAATTAATGTTTTACCAAGTCGACTACTCTTCTCTTTATTCAGAAACTCCAGGTAAAAATGACTTGTACATACAGCTTATTTGAAAGATCTATTTTTATTCAATCTACTTTTTTTTTCGCCACTTGATTTTTTTTAAAAAAAACTATAGATAATGAATTAAGATGGACAAGAGTATTTGAAGAATATAAAATAAATCGTCAAGAAAACAATAGCTCACCAAGCAACCAAATGTTCTATCGTACATATACTTTACAAAATATATCTTCATTTCAAATGATTGGAGAAAACGTAATAATAATACACCTTGGAAACATTTATGCTGGAAAACTTGGACAGGTAAAAATTAATATAAATATATAATGGGATAGCAATAGAGATAGCAATATATAGATAAGGGAACAATTCAGATTATATATATATAAATATATTTATTTATTTCAATCATTATTTTTTATACAAATTTTTATATACATGTATAGATCCCTACCTTAGTGTCATCTCGATTTGTATTTTCTCAAAAAAGCAAGTTTGTAACACCTAACCTTTTTCCTATAACTTCTAGTAATTGCACATCTGTTAATGAAAATGCCAAAAAAATTACTAATGCTATTGGCTCTTCTTTTCGCAACGGTAACTTTCGATATGATCCAAAACTTGGTGGAATGAATAATGATTTGATAGCTTTTATTCGTTATCGTGATATCTGGGTTACAACAATGGAGGGGGATGAAGTACAGCTTACTTTTTGTCCCGATCATGATTCACTAAGTTGTGGTGTTTCTGAATATGTTATGCAAGTAATAATATATAGACGTATTTATTTAATTACTTATTTTAAAAAAAATAAAAAAAAGCCTTTTAGGTTTAAATTGATCATTTGTAAACTAATTTGACGATTATATATATTCGTATAATTTAGGAGGAGTTTCATAGGTATACTGGTTACTATTGGTTTCCTTCTAATATCCCATCTGATGTGAATCGAATTTTATATTTGGAAACAAATGATGAAGATGTAGAATTGGTTTATTTTAGTGGAAATACTAAGTATCAAAATAAAAATGATATAAAAAGCGATGCAACAAAATCAGAGTCAGCGAAATATCCTCGGGCAGGTTATCCTAATGTTAAAAGTCAACTTTTCATTGTAGAATTTTCAAACTTGACAACTACAAAATCTTCTCCAAATATTATTCATAAAAAACTATGGGGAAATGATACAATAGAAAAAAATTATCCATGGGCAGAATACTATGTACGTTTTGGTTGGTTACCTGATGGAAAAAGGTAAATAATGTGATATATCTATATTTCTTTATTTAATGGTGTTATGATTAACTTTTTCTTTCTTTCTTTCTTTTTATATATACATACACACACACATATATATATATATATATATAATTCAGTGTATGGGTACAGCTATTATCGCGGGATCAAAAAAAAACAGCAGTAATACGAATTCCATACACTTTATTCAAATGCAAAGAAAAATTTAAAATATTTTCATTAAAAAATCAGTCAAAATATTCACAAAATAAAATAGAAGAATTATGGTCAGAAACATCGTTAGCTTGGATTAATATATCAGATGTATATTATTTTTTAAATACAAATGAAAGTAATAATAATAATATTAATATTAATAATAATAATAAAGATGAATTAGCGGGAATCGATTTTATTTGGAGTTCTGAACGTACTGGATACAGGCACTTATATTACATATCAACATTAAATGATCAACAACAATATAATAACATTAATCATCATACTGCAATTTTAAATACAAATAATAATAGTAATAATAGTAATAATAATAGTAATAGCAAATCAACTATCATACAACTGACTTTTGGAAACTGGTGCGTTGTAGATAAATCAATATATGTTGACCAAGATCGTAAGCTGGTCTATTTTATGGCCAAAAAGGATACACCATTAGAAACCCATTTATATGTAACAAGTTATGCTCATCATAAATACCCTGCGCAACCCATAAGACGATTGACGCCATTAGGATATAGCCATAATATTACAATGGATATACGAACAGGTGTGATCGTCGACTCTATGTCTTCTTTACAACAACCTAATAGTTTAGTACTACGAAAATTAATATTTAATGATAATGATGATACCTTACCAACAGTGGATGATATGAATGATTACAATAATAACAATAGTAACCATACAAATGATACCTACCCATTTAAAAAACACATAGCAACACTGATACCTTCCACAACAACTATGGATAATATAAATGATAATGAAATTCAAGAACTATTTGAAGAGCTAGTTATAGCTTCTCCTACACCACCGCCTTCAGAATTAAACAACCAACATAAGAAAAACAATATAATAGATGTACAAGTAAATCAGCTGCATAATGAAGAAAAGGAAGATGGAAAAAAAGAAAAAGAGTTTAAATATTCGGACCATCAACCAAATGATAAATACATATTAAAGGCCTCAGATTCGTTTAATACTCAGTTAATAAATAGTTCAGAAAGTAGCTTAAAAACAACTCCTCAAGGTCAAATATTTGACTTTTTAACTTCAGATGGTAAATAATAAGAAACTAATATATTTATATAATACAAAAATAAGGATGAAAAAAAAAAAATAGGAAATACTATTGTTAGCAATAATAATAATGTATTATTATTATTATTTGTTTATATATATTAGGTGTTAGATTATATGGATGTTTATATAAACCATGGTTATATCAACCAGGAAAAAGCTATCCAACATTATTGCATATATATGGAGGACCAAAGACACAAATGATCACCAATGAATTTAAATTTCCAAGGATGTTACGATATTTGATGGCCGTTTATTTTGGGTTTGCAGTGGTTATTATAGATGGACGTGGATCAAGTGATAGAGGTTTAGAATTTGAAAGCCATTTGAAAAATAGATTAGGGCAGGTAGAATTACAAGATCAGATTGAAGGATTAAAATATTTATCAGAAAGCTGCTTTGGGGCACTACCAGCAAAAGGCGAATATAATAATAATAATAATAATGAAGAAAATGAAAATACAGAAAAATTGAAAAGTGTCATCGATCTAAACCGCATTGCAGTAACTGGCTGGTCTTATGGTGGTTACTTAAGTCTTTTAGCTTTATCAAGGTTTTCTCATTTTTTTCGTATTGCTATTGCTGGTGCACCTGTAGTTGATTGGCATTTATATGATACCGCATACACTGAAAGATACATGGGACTTCCAAATGAACATGAAAAAGAATATGATCAATCTGGTATATTACATTGGGTCGACGGTTTTCCTGAAGAGTAATAACAAAATAAAAATAAAAATAGCAATAAATAGCAATAATAATAATAATAATATACTAAAAGCATTTAATCATTTATTTTTACTGTTTATTTATTTATATTTAGAGATAACCGATTAATTATTGTTCATGGATTGATTGATGAAAATGTACATATTAGAAACACTGAATGCTTAGTTGCCAAACTCATCGAAAAAGGAAAACCCCATAAATATCAAGTTTATCCTACAGAAAAACATGGATTGCGACATGCAACTGTAAATGAGCATTTTGAGGTGCTGATGTTCCACTGTTTACTTAATTATTTATAATATATTTTTTTAATCATACAAACAGCAAAATTATTTAATAATAGCAATAATATTAGTAGTAATAGTAATGATAATAATTATTTAGGGATATGTAAATACTTATAAACTATAAAATAAAACCACTAATATATTTCATAAAAAAAAATCATAATTATGAAATAAAAAATTTTATAAACATATATTTAATTTCATTTGAAAAAATGAGTATTTGCGCAATATATACAACATATTAATATGAAAAAAACATGGATGAATATTAAAAATAGACAAGCGCCTTTTGTTTATTTTTATTTATTGTATTTTTTATTGTATTTATTTGGACGAGGTTCATCTACTAAGTACAAAGCACATCTACTTTGAAACAAAATTTTTATCAAACTAAGATTAGCTAGCTATATACGCCGTTTATCTTGAAGTTATTAAATGCTATATTTATTTAAAAAAATTATGATATAAAAAATACATTTCTTTATTTTATATATATACATATATATTATAAATTAATTTATCGTTCTATTGTAAAAATTTACAAATTGGTAGCTTGTATTTTTCCAATACCCAATATCTATAAACAATACAATATATATATATATATATATATGTTAATTCAATGGGCGCATTCTTTATTATTATTATATCTATATATACGTATTAATGTATTGATTTGCTTTTTATTACCTTTGTCTGACGCCATCCCAAACACCTTTTTCATCAGCAGTAGGAATATCCATATCTATATATTCAGTATCTAAACCAAAATCACGAAGATCAACTTCAGATACTCTACAATAAATATCATGGAAGAATTGATTTGTTGCACCAAGACCATTAAACCAAGTATAAATCCCATCACTGTTTAAAATATTGGGTACCGCATCATGGAAAGCACGTAAATCATCATAAAATTCTATTGTTAAATAAAACAAAATAGAAAGATAAACAAATATAAAATAAAAATAAAGGGGAGGGGTTATTTTTTTTATATTTAATATACATCATTCTTATTATTATATATGTATACATACCTCCATAAGTATCAAAGAAAATACCATCAAAAGTAGTTGTTAAAGTAGGAACCATATCCTGCCATCTACCAAATAAAATTGTCACACCAGGCTTTTTATCCCAGCCCAATTCTTTCATATGAGCATAAACATCTGGGTGAGCCTCAATAATATAATGATTTTTTGGTTTATATTTTTGTAATTCCATATCAATCAAGCCAAGTCCAAAGCCAACATTTAAAACATCCAATCCTTCTTTGGGACACATCACTTTAGCATGTTCTACCATCAAGGGGCCTTCCCAACCCATCATTACGGCATCATTGTTTGCATCCATTAATTTATTATCATCGTAATGTAATTTTTGATTTAAATAATCTTCATTCACTACTACATCACCTTGATCATCATCATTAAATAATTTTTTCATTGCACGAATCACTAATTCAGATCGAACGCCTTCATCCACTAATCGTTCATATACTTCCATATGTTGATTTTGAAGTGCTAATTCCCCAGCAGTGACCTCAGATTTATCAACTACATTATAAGGATGTCTTTCAGATAATAAATAGTCAATGATAGCTTGGTGTCCATGTTCTGCTGCATAATGAAGTGGTGTTCGACCTGTTTCTGTTCCATTAAAGCATACATCCGCTTCCTTTTCTGTTACAAGCTGTTTGACTCTGTCTAAATCGTTAGCTATAACTGCTTCTATTAATTGATGACCGAGTTGGAGTTCTTCTTCTGTATAATCATTACTTTCTTCTTCTTGTTCTTGTTCTTCTACTTGTTCTTCAGTAGTAGCAGTAGTAGTAGTAGGTTCGGTTGTATTCTCTATTTCAAGATCATTACTATCTTTATTTGTATTGTCTAAAACTTCTCCAGACTTTTGTCTCTTGGCTTCTGATTCTTCTCTTAATAAATCCATTCTTATTTTATAATAATAATAATATTAAAAAAAAGAAAGAAAGAAAGAACGAAAGAAAGAGAATACTTGAATAAAAATTATTTGGATGAAAGAAAATTTTGAAAATCAAAAAAAAGCTTTTTTTTAAAAAAAAATTGAAATTCAGCCAGCCTACAGTCACTGGTTTAAATGTAACAGTTGGTTATCATTAAGTGCTTTATGTTAAAATAAATAAATAAATACGTATCCATTTAATAATATTGATCAGCCAGATATATTTTTATATATAACTTTATATGCATAACTATAAAACCGTATTTAATTCTTTTTTATATTCATATAAATATAAACATATATATATTTAAAATACCATTTCTTTTTTTTTTTTGAACTTTGACACAATTTTCATGCAAAAAATATATACATAAAAATTGATTGCTATATATGGAAGCTAACACCTAATAAATGTATTTTTCAATATTATATATTTACTCTTTTTATTTTATTTTACTTAAAAAATTAAACCAAAAGAGAGAATAAAAGAGAAAAAAAAAAAGAATA
>MU612624.1:0-14642 GCA_025201675.1 Cunninghamella echinulata
TTTTTTTTTTTTTTTTTTTTTTTTTGTTTTCTTTTCTTTTCTTACCGATAGAAAGCTGTTTCATCAGGTGAATTGTTAAACACTTGTAAGAATTGACTACGACGTAAATGGAACATGAACTGAGGATAAATAGAAAAGTTTTCAGATAAACGGAAACTATGAGGATCATCTTTACGATAATCAGCAAATCGTTGGCAAAGACGAATCAACATACGATCTAACCATCTCAATACATCTGGTCCATCATCGATCTCGCCTTTAAAGACGGCAATTCTTGACATTAAGACAGCAGCAGTTTCTTGGTCAAAAGAATTGGCAATTTCAGGACTTTGACCATCAGCAAAGTTACGAGCTACAGTTGTCACACGAAGACGGAATTGACCACTGGCATGTTGATAATGAGTTACAAATTGAATAAGACCCCTTGATCCTGGTTGTAAAGGTGCTGTTGGTTGATTAACGACTTCAAAGTAAATACCATTGGTGGTTTTAGGTGTAAGAGAGCAAATCTTCCATTGAGAGGTATTACCAATGCCAATTTCTGTTTCACCTACATAGGATGATTTTTTATTACCAGAGATAGAATGCCCAATAAGACCACAAACCTTTAATTCACGAGTAGTCTATTTATATTTTAAAATTGAAAAAGATAGATAGGTAAATAAATGATATTATTTGTCCATATATATGGCCAACTTCTTTTTTTTAATAATTATAAATATATTAATCTGCTTACTTGAACATCTAGAGTAGCATTAAAGCCCATTTGTAAATGGCCTTGGCTATCCTTTTGGAACATGCGTTGGAAACTTTGCTTAAAAATAGCCGTATTAAACGAGTCAGATAAAATCATAAAGCCACCCGTTTGATTAACCATAGATTTCATTTCTAATAAACCTATTTGATCCAAACATCCAGCAAAAATATCAATGGCATGACCATTTGTAGCAGCCCTTTTTGCAAGCCCATCATAAAACTACACATATATATATATATATATATATATATATATAGATTAGTAAAATATATAAAATTTTATCCATTTATATATATATGTATATGTATGCATATATTAAAAGCAATAAAATAATCCATTTACCTTGATGGCTTTTTTATAATGTTTAGCGGTTTCTTTTTCAATATCATGATGAGATCGAATAGGTTCTCTAAGTTCAGTACTAACAACAGAACCAGGACCTTCTGTAGCAGGGCCACCACTGAAAAGCATTACACGAGCACCAGTATTGGGGAAAGTAGCCTAAAGAATAAATAAATAAATAAAAATAATACAAAAAAGTTAAATACTTATTTATTTTACAAGTATTGCATTAATAATATATATATATATATATATATATATATATTATAAACTTACTTCTAAAAGTCCAATGGCAATACTAGTAGCAACACCAGTACATCTTTGAGCACGCTTATCATTAGCAACAGGCCATGGATCACGTTGTAAATTTTCTAAAATAGATGTCAATACAAATTCACAATCTTTAACTGGAAGTAAAAATCTAATTATATAAAAATATAAAAATAATAAAAATAAAAAAATAAAAATCAGCATGAATTATAATAATAAAATAATGCAATTAAAAAATCAAAATATCTCTACTTGGTTTTTTTTATTATTTATTATTATGACGAATTGTAATTTTACCTATTGGCAGACATTGTAGGTTGAGTAGCTTGACCGGGACGAACAGTATTTCCACCAAGACCAAGCATATCTTGAATTTGTTTAGCAGTATATTCCTTTGTTCCACGGAATACAAATGATTTTGGACAATCAGCAAAACCAAGCTCATGGACTTGAGTCTATATATGTATATATTAAATTAAAAATATCATATTAATAAATTTATCTTATATATATTATTCTTATTTATAAAAAAAATCATACGATTATTATTATTAATTTTTTACCATAGTGCCATAAGTAATCAAACCAACCCAAGCATAAGGAGGTAATAAACTAAGGCTAACTACTAAAGCATCCTTTAAAGCCTTCAAATCTTCTTCTTCCAAACAAGTATCTACTACATATAAAAATATGGGAGGGATTTGAGCTACTCGATTTAAATTATATTCAATAGTTGTATAACGGGGAAGTAATTCAGCTGGTAAATTTGTATTGGAAATATCTTTGTAATGAGGTGGGAAAGCGTTGCGTTGAAGACAAAAAGGACATATCCAAAGTTTTCCACGTACATCAATTTGGCTATTATAAAATAAATAAAAGTGCAGTAATAATAATTATAAATTCGATAAGTATACATAATGTCTTGCTATTTTTTGTCGCGTTTTATGTGTTATTCTATTCTATTCTATTCTAATTATTTACCAATAGGGATTCAAAATAGCTCTACAAGGTGCTCTACAAGTAACAGGTTCATACCATATAGGACTTTCAGTAAAATCTTCACGTTCTTTTAAAGGTGTATATAAACAAGCAATTGGTACAACTGCTTTGGTTGCTTCAATACGAGATGATGGCCAACTATTCCAAGAAAAGCGAATACCGTCCTAATAATATTAATTTTTTAAAAAAAAAAATAGTATAAAGTAGAGGTAAAAATAATAAATATTAATAATGCTTAATGACTATTTGTTTAAAATATCAAAGAATATTGTTATTATTATATTATAATACCTGTTCTTCAATTTCATCAAAATTCATTTTGAAATATGTCTAAAAAACTGTAGAAAGAAAGAAAGAAAAAAAAAAAGAAAATGGAAAGCGAAAAAAGGGGAAAGTAAAAGGGAAAAAAATATTGAAAGAATTCAATAAATTTAAACCACGTATTTTCTCCGCTGTGCCGTGACGCTTTCGAAAAAAAAAAAATATTAGGGCAAAAAATTATAAAAAATGCTTTAATGAATGTTTTATATACACTTGTTATTAATATAACTTGCCACATTTGTATAAATATTTTCTGTAATACAATGTAATAATGATAATGATAATAATCATTTTTTTAAAATGGTAATAAAAATAACGATAAAGATTAAAAAAATAAGACAAGTAAAATAAAAAATCAACATTATTTATAAATAATTTACACTATTCTTGTATTATACTATACATAGGCTTTTTTGGATGATTTTATTTTTACTTTTATTTTGTCTATTATTTGAGCCATTCAATAATAATCGGTTACACTAAATTTTCATATGTGATTATCAGCCTTATTTTTTTTTTTTTTTAAAAAAAAAAAAGAACCATATAAAGAAGAATACTTATTTTGAATAAAAATAAATTAGTAAATAAATATATATTGTATCATCTATATGCATTTATTATTAAATAATCAATCATCATTATCAAATAAATAGTGTATTCTAAAGTTTTTTATTATCTATTTTCAATTTTCGTAAATAACATATGAATCCTGCCACCCAAACCAATTCATATTGATCCGTATTTTGATCATCCAACACTTGATGCACCCATTCACAATAAACGACAAAATAATAACAACCAATGCTAGTAAGATTATGCCACCAGCCATGCAATTGAGAAATACTACCAAGAGCATAAGGAACCATTGTACGAAATTGTCTTAAATAGGTACAAAATACATTATCAATATTCCAAAGAAGGAAAGCAACAATAAACCCTGATGCTGATAATTTTAATAATTGAACTAATCGAGGTTGAATATAATCGTATCTTGGTAAATCGGCTGGTAAGTGATGTACAAGATATGTGGATCGATAAACAATAGAAATGACTAAAATGGCATAGGATACTTGATGAAATACTGGATTGTTAATGATGATATAGGAATAAGTAACAAATGCTGAGTAAAAAAACAAGAATAAAATTAATCCGACACCATATTTTTTCCTGTTGTATACTTCAATACTAATTTTTTTAAAAAAAAATAATAATAAAAAAGCGAATGTGATTATTATTAATACATTTATTTATTTTTATTTTATATTTATCTTTCTATAAACTTATGATAATTATAAGTTACCTATGCCAAACCATAATACAAGCTACATATATCACTGTAAAATAATATAAAATAAATTGATACAAGTTAATAAAAAATAAAAACATTGCTATCTCTACTACTTTTAAAAAATATACATTACTTGGCAACTCGTCTAATAACTGCATATCATATTGTAGAGTCATATGAAAGCACCAAGATCCAATAGCAACAAGTAATACACCAAGATGAGCAACAATAAAAGACTTGTTAAAATTATTTTTTATTGAATTGTATAAGCCAAAGAAAGACAATAAAGCTAATAAAAAAGACGTAAAGATTATCAGATATATTATATATATTATATTTGTGTGTCTGTAATTTTACCAAAACTAAGATTTGTAGTAGTATTAATGAACTCAGCTATATATGGTGAGAAGGCATAGTTTTCCTAGTTTAAAAAGAGATAAAAGCAGTGTTATTATTAGTACAAATAAATATTCAGGAACATATAAAAAAGGCTCTTTGCTCTTTTACTTCACACCAGTCAATAGTAGAGGTACTATTAAAAATAGAATAAAATAAAAATACTATTATATTTAATAACTAGATAAATATAAGTTTAGATACAAATTAAATAAATAAAATATATTGATTACGGTTCGCCCCAATAATATTGAATATCCTTATCCATGTTTATTTCTTTCAAAAATAAAAAAAAATAAAAATAAGAAAAAAGAAGGGAAAAGAAAAAAAAAAAAATTAAAAAATCGCGTTTAAATTAATGTCCGTCCGGGTCAACTAAACTGAGGATGAAATATTTTTTTATCTTTATCTTGAAAAATTGGAAAGAGCTTTTTTCTCCTTTTGATCTTAATTTTTATCTAGTGCATTAATTGTTGTATAAATTATAATAATTTTATTTATTGGAGCGCATTTATTATATGTATATTAGTGATAATGGATAAATGATAAAAAAAACCTTACCTATATATACATTTAATAAATAACCCAAAAACTCGTATTATAAATTATCACCCCAACAGATTCTTTTTTAAAAAAATTTTTGGTATTATAAATATTTACTTATTTATTTAAAAAAAAAAAAATATGATTAAATATGAAAAAATAAAAAAAGACAAAAACGATAAATATATATATATATTAAATAAGAAAGAGAAAAAAATTAAATTAAATTTAAAAAATAAATATGTATAAAAATATTTTTTTAAGATCGAGAAGCAAGAGCTTTGTGAGCTTCAGCCAATTGATTTTCCAAAGTCTTAATACGGGCTTCGTGAGTAGCTTCTTTAGTTTGCAAATGAGATTTTTCGGAATCCAAAACGGCAACACGAAGTAATAATTGTGCATTCATACGTTCTAATTCATTCACTCTTTTTTCTAAAGATTCCATCTTCATAACCTTTTTTAATCGAGATCTTCTAGCAGCATCTGTGTTCTTTTGTCGCTTAATAGCAGCTTCATCAGCGGTCAATGTAATATTATCATCATTACTTGAAGAATGAGATCTTTTGCGATTATTATTATTGTTAATGTTTGATGATGATGATGATGAGGGAGAGGAGGAGACATTGCTATTATTCATATTTACATTTAAAGGTAAAGTAGGGATAATAGGTGTTGATGTATTAGAAGATGAGTTGTTGTTAGTATTATTACTAGTGACCGATGAAACAGCAGCAACAAAAGCAGCCAAAGCAGAAGGTAAATCTTGATGAAGTTCAGAAAACATATCTACCTGGGGCATAGCAGGTGTCATGGCAGGTGTAGAAGAAGGTGAATCAAAAAGAGGAGAATTTAAAATTTCAGACATATCCAAATCACCGCCATTCATATTAGTAGCAGTTGAACCAGTAGCACCAATTAATGAAGTAGCTTGAACACGAGAGGCAGGGATATTTTCCACCTTAACAGGAGGAGATAAATGAATATCCAAAGGTGTAGCTATTTCAGGACTGGAATGAGCACTTGATGGTAATGGCTGATGAGAAGGAGTAGTAAACCATTCACCTACGGGTGAGGGTTGGGATAAAGAATCAAAAAATTCAAATAAGTCTTGTTCCATTGTTTTGTTGTTATTTTTTGGATGATGTTTATTGGATGAAGCAACGGTATGATTATTATTGTTGTTGGTATTCATTGTTTTTTTTAAAAAAAAATATTTAATTGATAAAACTAACAAGGTTTATTGTTATTGTTATTATTATTGTTATTATTGTTATTATTGTTATTGTTCTTATTGAGAAGACATCTTGATAAAGAATTGTCGTTTGCCATAATGGACTAAACTAGTATATATTGTAAAATCAGTAAAAATAAAATGTGTATAATCGCGAATTCGTACAGAATGGGTACGAGAAAAAAAATTTAAGCAGAGAAAGACATGTCGAAAGACAAAATAAATTTATAAAAGCGCTTTAGATAATGGGAAGAGGGTTTCGTCAGGTAAAATAAAAAATATATATATAATATAAATTAATATGAAGAGAAAAAAAGTAGAGAAAGAAAAGAAAGAGAGAAAAAAAAAATTTTTTTTTTTTATAGTTGTTTTAAAAAATCGAAAATGATTGGCTCATTCTTAGAAATGACTCATCTATAAATTTCCTTTTTTAATACTTATCTCTTTAAAACAACGGCTCTTCGCTGATAAATTACAAAGTCAGAAAGTAACGCAATCATCCCCAAAGCCGCCAATCCGGGAAAACTTGGCAAAATAAGAAGATCATAAGGTTTAAATTGCTTTTTTTTTATTATTATTATAAAAGAGATCTATTTATTTTTTTATTGTAAGAAAAGCCACAAAATAAAATACAAATGTAACAATTTTTTTTTTTAGTTTATTTTGAGCATTTTTAGAAACTATCTGATCAGGTGTTAAACAATATATAATAATAATAATAATAATAATAAAAACAAACTTCTCCTATAAAGGGTAACATATTCTAGTGCGCCTTTCATTCATTGCAGATTTAAAAAATATATAACGTTGTATAATATATTTTTATTAAAAGATGAATTGGTTGATGGTATCAAAAATCATTTTCAACGATAAATAACTAAAATCACTATTTGGAACATTGATAACCTAACGTACGTATATCTCCTTACTGGATCAATCCATATTATATTTACAAAAAAAATATATAGAATGATATATGTAATAATGGTAATATAAATATGCAATGTTTTTTTTATTATTAATATAAGTAATATGCGTAATAGCATTATCATGAATTAAATATTTAATATATTTTCTGATTACGAGTGTTGTTATTTATCAATGATTGAACGATCTATTGCTTTGTTACGGTTAATAATAATGCCGATATCCCTAAAACTATGATTTGATCTTCCACGCATAAATATCTAAAATATCAATTTATTATTATTGCTACTGATGTGCCGTCATATAATATATATTTATTCATACTCGTTGGTTTTATTATTATTATTATCGCATATATATATATATATATATATACCAACGAATAGAAGTGAATTTTAAATACATAGTTTTTTATGTTTTTTTTTTGTGTATATACTAGCATTTCATTACCATGACTATCGTATAAGGTAGATTATTATTAGGATCTTTATTTTCTTTATAGCGATGAAAACTGGTGTTGTTTTCTATTCTTAAAAACAATTTTGGCTTTTGGTTTTTATAGTGATAAGCATCTTTTAGAGTTGTAAACAATTCAATAACCGATACAGAAATGTACAATTTTTTTTCTACCTAGATTTTTCGACTTTTGTTTAGTATTAATATTCATGAAAATCTATAAAATGTAACATAATATATAAGCAACAACTGTATATAGATCTATATTTTTTTTAAAAGAAAAAAATGTCAAAAAGTAAAGTAAAATAAAGAAAAAGAATTTATTTTCTACCATTGAACACTCTGCCCATTTTTTTCTACCTACGAGGACTTTATTCATTTTATTTTACAAAACAAATGATGCTATAGAATTTTCATGATATAACATAATTTTATAATATTTTTATCGTTTTTTTTAAAATAATAATAATCGAAATTATAAAGCTAATCGTCTGATATAAAAGATAGACAGCCATAGAGAAAAAGAAAGAAAAAAAAGGGGGGAGAGTTTTATCATTATTTATCAGTCTTTATAACTTTTATAATTCCACGCCATATTTATTTTATAATAATAAAATAAAATAAAATTATAGTGAACGATTATAAATTATTTTTTAAATTTATTAATAAAATACGTAAAAGTGACGTATAATTAATTCTACATACCTATTTTAAAATAAAGTAAAAAAAAGAAATGTGCATTCTTCAAAAAGTGCTTCCATTATGTAAAGCTATGGAAACCGAAAATCATTCCATAAAACACTATGTAAGTCACTATACTCTTCTCCATTTAAAATATATATTTCATTATGTCCATCTTTTAATAGTAACGTTGATTGCTGGTAGCTACAAATATAAAAAAGTGTATCAATTTTTTATTTTATCCCAAGTCATTTCTTACTTCTTTTATTAATAGCAGTAATAAAATAATGAAAGTTATCTTTATTTTTTGATCACTTTACTATATTTTAATAAGATCAAGATTCTACTTCTCTTGAAGCATTAAGATGTATTAGATTTAACAATTGCTATGTATAAAGTTAAGCTGAAGGTTCTGATTGTATTGTTCCAGTAAACAAATATTTTGATGGCGTTGGTATATAACCTACACTGGTCCTATAACTGAAAACACTTTGAAGGTTTGGGTAAAAAGTTTAATGGATTTTTTCTTGGTACCCTAGGTAAAACTTATAGTAATCTTGAAAAATCAAAAGTTTGTAATAAAAAAATTGTAACAGTGATATTTATACTTGTGCTTAAAATTTTTTATTAACTAATGATATTTTAAAAAAAAAAAAAACATGATCCATTAACGTCAGAGAAAGTGATTATTTTCAGTAATGAATGTCTGTATTGATGATTCATTTATTTTTATTAAATATGTATATATACATCAATTTTATTTATATGTACTGTTACTTTGATAATAATTAAAAGTTTATATATATAGTAATAATATGAAACTAATATTAACACTATTACTTTATTATTTTTAAAATAATCACTTGCTTTTCATATACGTTGACTATTTCAAGATTGTATAAATTTTTACTTGCTTGTTTTTAATACGCTTTCATAATATTGCATAATCAAAGTACACCATGACTTTGAAAAATAATATATTTTATCGTTTAATAAAAATATAAAGATATAAAGATAAATGGAGGCTAAAAAAAACTACAACTATTAAAAAAAATCCAAGAATTATTAAATATTTAACAAATATAGAAAGTTTAACTATTTTTACCCTATTAGTTGGTTACAAACGACATGATCGTATTTTTTATGCTTCTTGTAATTTTTAAATTATTTACCGATCATTTAATAAACATATCATACTAGAATTGATCGGGGGATAATAATAATAATAATAATAATAATAATAAAATACATGAGTATGAATATATGATTATATTTTTAAAAATATAATGAGAAATACTGAAAAAGATTCTTGATATGCGTATGTACAAATTTGTTATATATATATATATATATATATATATATATATGTGTGTGTATGTGTGTTTTAATATGAAGAGGGTAGTAAAGAGAAAAAAATACATTCTATCCAAAAAAGGAAATCTGGCGCTCTATCCGAATGTGTATTTAATTCTTCGTTGTCCCAACCTTATTTAATTATTTGCTATTGATGGGTCTTTTTATCGTTGTAAATGGATTCTTCTTTATGAATAACGAGTACCTATGTATTTCGATATATTATATTGTATTTATATTTATATTTATATATTATTCATTAGTATAAAATAGTATATCTTTTTGAATGAATAGGCCATATCATAATTCATGCAAAACTGGGATTGAATCAAAACTTAATTTTTTTTCGTTAAAAATAATTTATTAAAAATAAAAAAATACACATACACACATGATCTTATTTTAATTTTTTTTTTTATTCCAATCATCACGCACTTTATAAGCTTGTTCGGCATCTTTAGTTATATTTATTACATCCACATCTTCAATAAGCATTTCTTCGTAATAATGATCGCATTTTGATAGAGGGCCTTTAAAAGGAACAGTGATTTGTGTATGACCTACCATAGTACCTAATGGTCCTGGTTTTACTTCATCATCGTCTTTTTCTTTATCAGATGAAGGGGGAGATAATGGAGTAGCTGCACCATTAACATAGACCATTACAACTTCAAATTCAAAACTACGACCACTACAAGTATAGTCAATGAATTTGGCTTCACAGTTAAGATCATGTTTCAATCTCATTTCACCAGCATCTTCAATTGTCCATAAAGCAGGTGCACATATTAATTGGGCACCTTGATTTAATACCATTTCTATAAAACCATCACTAAATCCAATATCTTTTTTTTTTATTAAGGAAAGAGAAAGATAAAGACATACATTTTAATTAGAATGAGCAAGAAATAAATATATATATATATATATTTTACATACCCCAACAAATACAAACACCTACAGTAAAACCAAATCTTGTTTGAACGGTATAAAACTGATCGCCAGGTGTATAATCAGGACGTTCAGGGTGCCATAAATGAACTTTACGATAATGAAGTAAAACTTGACCGTCTTTATCAATATAATTAGTACAATTGTACTTTTTATCGTCTTTCTTTATTTCGTAACTTCCAGTAACTATATCTATTTGGTATTTTTTAGCCAATTCAATTAATCTTGGGAGTGGATCTTCAATCATAACTTTTGGATCACCTAAAAAGTATCTATATTCAATAAATATATATAAGTGTATGTGTGCGCGTTAAAATAATAATGATATAGGATTTTTTTTTATTATAAATATAACTTACTCTGGAAAGACAATCAATTCTACTTGCTTTTGATGTGCTCTTTCAAGATATTCTTCAATTTTTTTCCAATTGTAATTTATATCATTTAATTCAGTATATAATTGAACAGCTGCGATACGAACCATTTTATTATTATTATTTTAAATAAATAAATAAAAGAAAGAAAGAGAAGGGGTATAAAAAAAACTCAATTTATAAATGAGTGGTGCTTATGAAATATATGACCAAATCAGCTCCGATTTTTTTTTTTTTTTTTTTTAAAAAAATAGCTATGATAAAGTAAATTAGTTTTCATCATTATTATAATTTTATACTTAAAAAATAACAATTATTCGTTGGCATATTTTTTTTTTTAATTACTTGTTTTGTTCAATTTTTAGTAATTTTTAGTAATTTTTTTTTATTTTTTTTTATTTTTCTAATTTCGAAAATGCAATAAAAAACGTCATTAGTATTATATAATCGCGGTAATATAACATTTATTATCTTCTTATTTGTACGTGATTTTTTTAGGTACTTAACATTTAAAACTTAGCCCCATTTTTTATCTCTTTTTTTTTTAATATAGTTACAAAATAATGGTCATGCATTTTATTTTATTTTATTTATAAATAGTATGTAAAGGTAATGTATTGATCTATATCACCGATTAAATCTTGTTATTAATACAATCTCAACAAGTATTTTTTATTTAAGGTTTAAAAAAAAGTAACATAAAAAAACTTTTTGATCTATTCTTTGATTACCATTTTTATTTAATACGAATTTTGGGTTTTTTTTTCCTAATCTAGACTTTATCCTATCCAAAACAAAAAGATTCACTTTTTTATAATTATCATATACTTTATTATATATATATATATATTTCAAAGATCATTTTATATATCTACAATCGGTATGATTACTATTATGTTTTAACAAAATGAAAGAGAAAGTAAAAAGATTAAAGAAAAATATGATATGGTTTATTTTTCTTTTTTAATGAGAACAATGGGTAGTGAGGTTGCACTTTAGTAATTGTTTCTTCTTTTGTAAAAACCATCAATCATGGAAATGAAAAGAAAGGTTCAATTCCCGAAACTATGAAATAATGTTCTTTAATATTGGTTCATTTTTTTTTTTTTAAATTCAACATAAATTAAAATAATTATATATACATAAATACATATATACATATAAAACGTTTTTTAAATGGAAACAAATATACATATCGTAACATGATATCCTGTTTTAATAATATTTTTTCCCATTTTTTTTTTTGTCATTTTCGCACACCATTCTTAAAAAAATTTAAAACTCTGTTTTATTCTTTTTGTCTATTTTAAAATAATATTTTTTTTCTCTTTCTCTTCCTTCTCTTTATTATTTTACTCTACTTTTTATCATTATTTATAAATAAAAAAGTTCGATGAATGGTGATCAAATAAAAAATGTAAATAAATAAATAAACTTATATATATATATACAAATAATTATAAATGTAATATTGATCTTTTTTTATCATAGAGTGATTCGTCTATAGTGAAAGAAAAACATGATATTACTCATATTGAAACGTCCATAATAGATAAAGATGCTGAAAGATTAAGAGATTTGGGTTATAAGCAAGAATTCCAACGTAATCTTGGAGCTATTATGCAAATAGGATTCCCGTTCACTATCATGAGCGTTTTGCCTAATTATTTGGTTGGTTTTGGACCATCTCTTTATGCTGGCGGCCCTTCATGTATGTATATAATATACTGAGATTTTTTTTTTAATATTAATATTTACAATTGATTTTTAATTTATTATCCATTATTTAGCTCTTTTTTGGAGTTGGGTCGTCATTACACCTTTTGTTTTGTCAGTTAGTTTATCGATGGCTGAAATGTATTCTGCATATCCTCTTAATGGTGGTATATATAGTTGGTGCTATTTCCTCAGTGGTAAAAAATGGGGCCCATGTATGTTGAACATATGTCATTATTTATATGATTTACAGTGAAAATTCTTATTGATGTATATATTTATATATTTATTA
Source organism: Cunninghamella echinulata (assembly GCA_025201675.1). Taxonomy (NCBI): domain Eukaryota; kingdom Fungi; phylum Mucoromycota; class Mucoromycetes; order Mucorales; family Cunninghamellaceae; genus Cunninghamella; species Cunninghamella echinulata. The sequence continues at coordinate 12,898 of MU612624.1, forward strand.
TTATTTTTAAAAAAAAAAGTTATGTCTTGGTTGTCAGGATATGTTTATCTTTTTGCTGGTATAGTTGGTAATATAGTCGTTGCATGGAATCTTGCTCAATTGATTGTTGGTACATAAAATATAAAATAATAATAGTGAAATATATCCAAGATATGTTATTTAATTAGTTGATTGGTTGAATATTCTAATCTTTTTTTTTTTTATTTTTTCTATAAAAAAAATAGGCATCGTAAATGTCATTTATGAACAAGATGTTTCTAGTACTGGAATGTATGTTGGTATTTATTATGCTGTCATTCTTACTGGTACTGGAAGTAGTTTATTTGGTGTCAAATTTATTAATTACTTAAATTATTTCATGAGTAAAAAAATAGTCTATCTTTTCTATATATATATAGGTGTAATTGATTTAAACATGATATGTTGTTAACTCCATTCTTTTTATTAAAAATAGTTTTTTGGTTATTTGCTGGTACAATCGTATTTGCTATTGGAATCCCTTGTAAGTTGCTTTTATATAAAGAACATTATATAACGATGGATTTGTTGATTTATTGGTTTATTGTATATCTATATATTTAGGTCTTGCACCATCACATCAATCTGCTAAATGGGTCTTCACGGAATTTCAAAATTATACTGGTTACGAAAATAAGGGCATTGTATTCTTTTTGGTAAATCTAGTTGAATTGTATTTCAATTTTAATAGCTTTTCATATTCATCAATATTAATCATCACTGTTCCATTTTCTTAATATAATATAGGGTCTTCTTCAAGCAGGTTGGACAATGGTTGGTTATGACGGGTACTACAAAATATTAATAATATACATAATAAATAAATGATAAATAACGAATTATGTTTTTATTTCTATCCATTTTTTCATTTTTATTTATATACTACCAGTGGTGTGACACTTAGTGAAAATACTAAGGACGCAGCCCGCAAAGGACCTCAAGGCATAATATTATGTGTTTCACTGGCACTTTTACAAGGATTTGCTTTAACTATATGTATATTGTTTTCTATTCAGGACTTCGATGCTTTACTCAATGCTGAATCTCCTGTGAGTGAATTTCTATTACAAGTGACAAGAAGTAAACCTGCTACAATATTCTTTTTAGTTTATATGGTCATTTCACAATATGGTTCATTAGCTAATTCAGGTGTTTCAACCAGTCGTGTAATATGGGCCATGTCAAGAGATGGCTGTCTTCCATTTTCCAATGTGTTATATAAATTACACAAAGATACACCCATCCGAGCAGTTCTATTATTAATGCTGATCATGGTATTGACAATTTTACCTGTTTTTGGTACGTTTATTTATTGGCAAGCTATTTTATCTACAAGTATCATTGGTAATAATGTGGCCTACGGTTTACCTTATTTTTGTCGATTGGTTTGGTCTCGTCATGATATGCCGAAGGGTCCCTTTGATCTTGGTAAATGGAGTATACCTTTAAATGCTATTGCTGTTTTATGGTTGTGCTTTTTTACTGTCATCTTATGTTTGCCTACTACATTGCCTGTCAATGGTGAGGTCATGAATTATTCCAGTTTAATGATTAGTGTCCTTTTCATTTTTTCTATTTCATTCTGGTTTTATAAAGGCCGTCGTACTTATAATGGACCGGTGATGAATGTAGATTAAGATAGTACTTAAATAAAATAATATCTGGATGTAGTTTTTAATATTAGTATTAAAATAATATTATTTATTCGCTCATTCGCCCAAAAAAAA
>MU612625.1:0-14626 GCA_025201675.1 Cunninghamella echinulata
AAAAAAAAAAAAAAAAAAAAAAAAAAAAAAAAAAAAAAAAAAAAAAAAAAAAAAAAAAAAAAAAAAAAAAAAAAAAAAAAAAAAAAAAAATAATGCATAAAAGAAAAAAAAATGAATAAAATACAAATATTTAAAAAAACGATATTATATAAATGATACGTAATAATTTATGATTATTTATTTATTATTTATATTTACTTATTTATATTTATTTATATTTATTATATTAATAACCTAATTTAAAAGGGAGTTCCGATAAAAAATCGTTATTCTACAACATCAATTGCCCAACAAAGCATGACCCCTTCAAAAACATTAAGCATAAAACCAACCATTAAATCTACTTTGATGCACCAAAACAATAAAGATCCACACTCAGCCACACATACAACCTCCTCCATACGTAAAAGTCGTGTACCCCTTCCATCAACCCCTTCTTCTTCAACCCGTTCCTCTATTATTTTTCAATCTCATCCTTCTTCATATCATTCAATATCATCAACTAATAATTCATCTATTAAAAGGAAAAATAACAATAACAATAATAATAATAGTAGTAGTAGTACTTATGAAAATAAAAACAATAACAGTAATAATAATCAAATTCAAAATCATCACCATTCTAAACAAAATCGGCTCATTAAGAAAATAATTAATACAGAAGATTGGGAAAAAAACATGGATCAAGTATCTAAACACATGATTGATCTTCTCGAAGCTAGCTCATCGCCAAAACCATCTAATTTACATACCCATATTCATCAAACAACTTCAGTTATTCGTACATTATTATCATGTATTCATATTCCAGATCGTGAAGAATATCATCTTCGTTCTCATAGTATAGAAGAAAATGAAAAAAAAGAGGAAGAAGAAGAAGAAGAAGAAGAAGAAGAAATAAAAGAAATCATAGTACAGCAAAAAAAATCAGTTTTCCATATTTTGAGTAAAGTATTACATACAGGCTCCGAAGTTCAGCTTACAGGTTATGATGAGGATGCCAAGTTTCAAACTATTGTTCAGCAACTTTGGGTACAGCTTGTTGCTTTTGAAGAAACTATTCATACTAAAATAAATCCTCTAACCAATAAAAGAAGCCCCATTCTAATCCACCAAAAAAGTTTACCAAAAATAAGCTCTTCCTCCTCCATCACAGCTACACATAAAAGTACTTTATCTACACCCCCTAGCTCTCCTCCTCGTGACCTCTTGACTCCGAGATCCTCTACTTTGGAGATGGACCAACTAATATGTAGTCTTTTAAACCATCAAACTCAAATTATAGATTTAATTAATACCCATATACCCCAGTTAAATAATAATAATAATAACAATGTGGTAAATAAATATAATAATAGAAAAAGAAAGGAAGGAGAATCTAAAGCTTAAAAAAATATGCGTTTAAAATGACGAGCCGAAAAAAAAAAAATTTTAAAAAAAACTGACCTTGATTTTCTTTTTTTTTCATACTCTATTTTAAATTTTTGTTTTTATGTAATAGAAAAAAGACATACGTATAGATACTATCCACGCGGCTAAAAACACAGTATTTGATGCTCTTTCTCAATTTATTGAAGTTATACGTGATCAAAATAGACCTCTTTCTTCAAATGAAATTACAAGTAATTTAAAAAATAATAGTGAACTTGCTTCTTCATTAATTACACCTGAAAAACAAAATCAACATTCAGTAACCATTACACCACGTTCTTCGATCAATAATAAAGATCCTTCAGTAGATAATTCAAAGTTCAAGTTGACATCTTTAGATACAAAAATGGATCAAGAAAAATATACTAATGTAAATAATAGTACTGAAAAACAAGAAAAAGAAAAAGAACAGCAACAATTACAAGAGCAATTACAGAAACAACACATTTTACCAAACGAAAAGTATGAATCTATAACAAAAAGATCATCCATACCTATTGATTTAAAGTATGACAACAACAACACCACATTATGCAGTGTTCACGATACTACCACTGTTAGCAAGGATTCATTTTTATCAGTAACCAGTGTTGATACAACCTGTAGTAGTAATTTATCAACGAGTACGACCTCGACTAGTATGGGGAATAGTAATAGATTCAGCCATTCGTTTGAACAATTAGTACGACCGTCCACAAGTAGTAACATTCTTAAAAAATCATCTGAATTTTTACGTGGAAACAGCGGTGGTAATAATAGTCGTAGAAATAGTCATATAAATAGTAATTTATCCAATATCAGTTCTATTAGTAGTGTTTTAAGTGATGATCCATTCATAAATAATGATTCCAATATATCTACTTATTCTGCTATTGTCCACCCTACACCAACTATTTCAACATCTTCATCAAATCGAAAACTTCATCGAGTTTCTACTCTTTCTAATTTAGCTATTAGATATCTGACCTCATCGTCCACTTCATCATCTCAGTCTCCAAATAGAGCATCTCAGCAACAACAGCAAGCTTTGATTCCACCACTTTCTCCCATTGAATCCGTAACAACGATGAATAATAATAATAATAATAAAAATAATCACAATTATATTGTACAATCAGGAACCATACAACCTTCATCATCAACTAACAATAATAATACTATCAATGAGCTTCGTTTACTTAATTCAAAATCAACACCTACTTTTGATCAAATCAAACGCTCTACTTCACAAAGTCTTCGAAATATGGGAGTGGCTTCCCTTAAAAATATATCTCGTAAACCACGACGTTTTAGTAATCAAAATCATAAAAAGGATTCAAACGTTTCACCAATGACGCAATCACCAACTATGGAAAATTCGTTAAATGACGTACCTTTACGAACTCGGTTGTCAACTTCTTTCCGTTTAAGAAGACATACTGATGCTGATTTACATAAAAAAATCATTGAAGAACAAAAGGTAAATAAGGAATATAATAATAATAATAGTGGCTAAGAAAAGTAAAAGAAAAAAGGAACGAGAAATTGATTTTAAATAAATAAATAAATAAATATTTATATTTTTGTATTTTCGTTTATTTTATTTACTTAAATTTATTTTTATTAAACATAACAATGAATTATATACATATAGTTAATGAAAGAAGAAAAAGAAAATCGACCTTGGTTTGTTAAAAAGCAATGTAATGAATCTGAATCCATGTATAACAGTTATGGTGTTTTAATTGGTGCAAGTTTACAGGTGTTAGTTGATACACTTACATGTCATGAAAATCCTCCAGGTAAGGAGTTCTCAACAAATATATATAAATTAAAAAGAAACAAAATAAAAAAAACGATAAACAATGGAGTAATTTTATTTATTTAAATATTAAACTTTATTTTTATTTTTATTTTTTTGGGCCGTTGTTTTTTATAACAGATACATTATTTCTAAGAACCTTCTTTTACAATTTTAGATTATTCACCGAACCTAAAATATTAGCTAAAAAGTTAATAGATAGATTTAACTTGAAACCACCTACCCATCCAGAAACAAAGGAGCCTTTATCTGCCGAAGAAGAAAAGATATGGGAAGATGATGTTCATGTACCTATCCAACTACGTGTTTTTTTTATGCTTAAAAACTGGTTTGAATCCTATTATGATGGTAGTCAAGATAAAGAAGCTGCACAATTACTACTAGCTTTTTCAAAAACAGATATGGAAATAGGAATGCGCTCCCATGCAAAACGTATGACTGAACTTATTGAATTGAAGGTAACTTTTTTATTTTTATTTTATTTTTATTTTTCTATAAACAAACAAAAGAAAAACGGAACCGTATATATATGTATTAATTGTTGTTGTGGATACGATTATTTATTTATTTTTAAAAAATATAGCTAATGACAACTACTACTGGAACCGAAACTGTAAAAAGAAAAAATAGTACCTGTTCTATTGATTTATCGCATGAAAATATAACCATAACAACCTCCGGGATTCTACCAATACCATCGCCAACATCGTCTACTCCTATTCGTAACGTTCTACGTCGGGCTTTATCAAATCATAATAATTACCAACAGTCTATTAATAGTTACCACCACCATTTACAAGATCTACATATCAATAATTCAACTCAATCTTCAACTATATCTATTTACCGAATGGATCCACAAGAAATCGCAAATCAGCTAACATTATTAGAGAGCGCTCTTTTTTACAAAGTGCCTCCTAATGAGCTCATGGTTACACATAAAAAGAAAAATTCACCAGCGATGCATGTAAAAGCAATGGTGCAGCAAAGTACTTTGATGGCTTATTGGATAACAAATACTATTCTTGGGGAAATAGATACCAAAATACGTGTTATGGTTATCAAGTTTTGGATCAAAGTGGCTGATGTAAGTGTTAATGATTATATATATTGAAAAAAAAGTAACAATATAATAATTATAATTAGTTAAAAAAAATTTTAATACGTACTCAAAAAAAAAAATGAAATGATAATTATAATAATAGAAACTAATTAAATTTTAACTTTAATTTTATAATTTTCATTACTATTTAACAATAGGCATGTTTACAATTGAATAATTTCAATACCTTAATGACAATAAGATGTGCACTCAATTCAGCGGGTATTGCTAGATTAAAAAAAACTTGGGACTCAGTGATGCGGTCAACCAAATATAAATCAATGTATAATACCATTAACAATGTCGCCGATTCGGATAGAAATTTCGCCGTTTACAGAAAATGTTTAAAAAATGCAGTGGCTCCTGGTATTCCATTTTTGGGTATATTTTTAAGTGATGTCATATTTATAGATGAAGGTAACCTAGATCATAGAAGCAATTGCAATAGTAGTAGTACAACTACTATGGCAACAGCATCAACAGCAAAGGATAATAATAAGATGTTGATTAATTTTGATAAATATAAAAGGATGACACAAATGTTGGATCAAACAATTATTCGATTTCAGCAGGTTCCATATTATAAACTTAAAGAAATTAAAGAAATTCAGCATTATCTTGTAGATTGTATCGAAGCTGGGAATGAAAGTAATGAAGAACTGATTTATTCAAAAAGTTTAGAAATAGAACCTAGAATTGTGGAGGAAGTTTGTGTTTAAAATAAATCAATAAAATAAAGGGGATCTTATTCTATAATTTTTTTTTTTTTTTCTTTTTTTTTTTTTTTTTCTTTCTTTTTTCTATCTAAATATATAAAAATATAATTATAATGACTGTTTCTGATATCCCAAAGACCAATGATGCCAAACCACAAAATGGTACTGGAATTAATATGGAAAATAGACCTATTAATCAAGTGATTGAAGATACTATAAAAGAAGCTCTTCAAGCATTAGAAGATCCTTTTGTATTTGAAAGACCTATATCTCGTGTTGCTGTAATTGGTTGTGGTCCTTCTGGCGTAAGTATAATATATAACGGAAGAAAAGATAGAAATAAAAATAATTATTTGATATAAATAGAAAACATATTTATTTATCTTTATATATGTATATATTTTATGTAAAAAAAGTTAGTTGCAGGTAAAACCTTAAAAGATAAAGGATTTGAAGTTCAGATTTTTGATCGTGGATCCAAAGTAGGCGGTAACTGGTAAGTAATAATGATAAAACAAAACAGAGTAATAAAAACATGGCGTATATATAAAATATTATAGTATATTTATTATTATTATTATTGCCTATTTTATTTTATTTTTAATCATAGGGCCTATGGTAGTAAAAAATTAGAAAAACCATTTATCCCACGTACAAAGGAAGATGAAGATCATTGGTTAAAAGAAGCCGATCCATTACCAGACTATGTTAACTCTACTGAACCTATTCAAGTAACACCTGAAGTTGAAGAATATTTACTTGGCAAACATCATCCACCTTCTGCTTGTTATGAATATTTAGAAAACAATACTCCTACACCTGTTCTTGGCTCCTTTGAATTCCCTTGGCCAAAGGATACCCCTAATTTTGTCTCTCATGCTCGGATTCAACAATACTATCAAGACTTTGCTCAACATTTTGATCTTCTCAAGCATATACAATTTTATACCTCTTTAGAAAAGGTAGAAAAATGTGAAAATGGTTGGGAATTAACATTGTTACAAGTTATTTATTTAAATAATGGGGAACAAGTCAAATTTAATAAATATAAACAAACCTTTGATGCCGTTGTCCTTGCCACTGGTCAATTCCAATACCCTTTTATGCCTTATACTGATGGGTTATATGATTTCCAAGCTCGTTTCCCTGAAAGAATCTTCCACGCTAAACAATTTATTGAGCCTGAACAATTTGAAAAGAAGGTAGTAAATGACAATATTATTTTATAGTGAAGAATAAAAGAATAAAGAGATCTATAAATTTATATCGAATGAATGGGTTTATATGCATATATATACATGTATACTTATTTATTTATTTTTTATTTTATATTATAATAATAATAATAATTATAGAAAGTTTTAGTTGTTGGCGGAAATATTTCTTCAATGGATATTATCAATATGTTAAATGCCGTTGGCTGTGACTTGTACCTCTCCATCCGTGGACCTATGATGACAGGTATTCCTATTATTGATTTAATTCGTGGTATGCTTCCTAAAAATACAACAGTAAAACCTGGTCTTGAAGGTTTTTGGTCTAAACAAGGAGAAGAAAAAGTCATTGATGGCACTGTCCGATTTACTGACGGTACTGAAGTTGAAGGTTTTGATGCGATTATTTTTGCTACTGGATATATTTCACCTTATTCCTACCTTGGTGCTTTACGTTCTACCCCTGAAGATATTAAAAATGAAAATGAAAATAGCGAATCTTTGACTGTTGTAACTGATGCTAAAAAAATCCTTAATGCTTACAAAGATATCTTTTTAATCCATGATCCTACACTTGCCTTTGTTGGTACACCTAAACATCTTACCTCTACACCATTCTTTGATTATCAAGCCCATGCGGTTGCTCGTGTTTGGTCTAAACAAGCTGTATTACCTTCTAAAAAATTAATGAAACAAATGGTTGAAAATTATGTTCCTGGATGTCCCGCATTTGGTTTCAATGGTGAAACCGAAAGAATTAGAGCAGAAAATATAGTTCCTTGGATTAATTTACATGCTGAAAAGTTGGTTCCTGAATCTAATTTGCCAGCCTTAAAGGGTCCTTTGTTACAGCTTGATGATGTTTGGCAAGATGGTTTAGACAACTGGGCTAAGAATGCTACTCGTTTCTTTAATGTGGTGGAAGAAAAAAGAAAATTAAAATCTAACGGCATATAATTTATTTATTTATTTATTTTGGAAGAAAAAAAGTCATACAAATTATATACATAATAAAATAATAAATTCATTTCATATATCATTTAAAAAACTTTAACCTATTTTTAATTTAATTCTTGAAAATAAAACTTAATAAATAATCTTGAGATATAATATAGTATCATTTATTTATTAATTGGAAATTATATACGTATTTTTTTAAATAAAATAAAATAAAATAAAACAAAAGTCTTTGATATTAGGATGGTTTATATGTTATGCAGTTAAAATGTAATGTAAATATATTAGCTATGGGGGGGGTTTAATATATATATATAATAAAATGAAAAAGAAAATAAATAGTTTAAATGATAATAGTAATACGTGTGCGTTAAATAAGTTGTAATATTTAATCATCCTCTTCATAATCATCAATAAAATCGTCATCATCGTTGTCGTCATCGTCTATATATGTTTCTTTTTTATTTTCAGATGCACTTTCTTCAGACTCTTCATTAACATTTGCATCATTATATTCATCATCAGATTCTTCTTCTTGTACTTTGCGTCTATTACCAGGTCTACCAACTGCTAATGGTTTATGAGGATCTATTACACATAACAGTAATAAAAGTAATAGAATAGAATATCAAGTTTAGAAGAACGCCAATAATATTGCAATATATTTTTTATATATTTATGTTTCTATACGGTTATATATATTTATACCTAAAACCCTTGATTTGAAAAAGTTTGCCATACGAACAGAATTTTTACTAGCAGGAGAAGTTTCATGATTAAACTTTTGAGCATTTTTACGAATTAATTCTACATCATCAATTAAAGCCTAAATATATACATATATAATTAGTAAACTATATATATATATATATATATATATTAAAAAAATATATAAATAAATCTGAATTACCTCTATACGACGATAAAATCCATTATTTAATCTTTCTCTAACAGTATTTAAACATATTGGGTAAGCAATTTTTGATAAATAACTTCTGTAGGCATAATAATCTACTTGATCGACATAGAGTAAAAAATCGTCTGTACTTGTTATCCAATCCAAAACAGCATTTGCACGTTGTATTTCTTGATCAGTAAGTGAAGGTCCGACATCATACCATGCAGTGAAATCCTCGCCAGTTGGTACAACTTCCCAAGGACTTAAATCTTCAGGTGGAGATGATTCATCATCCCTACATGAAAAATTTAATATTTATAAAATATTACTATATTATTATTTATCACCATATATTTTTATTTGTATAACAGTAATTTTTTTTTCTAAATAATAATGACATATATTTTGTATTACTATTTTTTTTTTTTTTTTTTAATATTTTATTACCAAATAACATGATAACAGGCCCATGGACTTTTTGAGTCTGCTTGTTTCCAATAAACGCCAGTATCATTGGTAGCTGATATAAGACCAGTATATTTTCCATCATCATAAATAGCGTCTACCCTTTGGCGGCCATCTGCTGTTGGACCAAAAAAGAGAGACATGGAAGCTAAAAATCTCTCCCATAATACTAAAAATTCAGGACAACCATCTTCATCAGAAAATTCAATTGTTATTTCTTCGCGACGTGTATTACGATCACGGGAATGAGGTGATTGTGATCCCCAAATAGGATTTGCTTGATTATGGAATACTTGTTTCATATTTGTTAATTCTTGGATTTGAAGTTTAAGCCTGCAATATGTCGGAGGTCCAACATACCAGCTTATTCCCACGATGGTAGCAAAAGTGACAGGTTCTTCCAATTTAATTTCACACGGTGCAAATTTTTCATCAAAGTAATTTTTTAGTTCCGAATTATCCCAATATTGTTGATATCCTTCTGATAAAATGGCTACATGATCGCCCATTTGAGGTAAATATTTTTCAACAGAACGGTTTGTTGCACTAATCCAAGAGGATGGTAAATAGTATTCTATTTCTTCATCCGTTAAGTCACGTTTTGATCTTGATCGATGAGAGACTGTACGTTGAAGAGGTTTATTGCTACTATTACTACGAGCTTTCCCTTTCCCTTTCCCTTTCCCTTTACTGGTAATTCCTGTTGTTACTGTATTGGAAGAGGATGTACTTGATTGTTGTTGTTGGGATCTTGTCATACGTTGTAAATGAGTTGTATTTTCATTACTTTCATCTTCTTCATCACTATCAGATATAATTGATCGTATTTTTCTTTTACCAGTAGTTTTTTTATTTGGGTATTCTTCATCATCATTATCTTCTTCTTCGCCAATTACTTCTGCATAGCTAACAGTAGATCTTGTTCTAGTTGGCCCTTGTCTAGTAGAGTTTGATGGACCAGCTTCGGATGACATATTCACTTGATGAGAAGTTGTTTCATCATTAGAATCAGTAACGTCAACTAAATCATCCTCAGAATCTTCGAAATCATCAGGATCACTTGCTTCAGCATAGGACATTTGAGGATTACGAGTTCTTCTTCTTGGTCTTATTTGTGTTTCATCATCATCACTTTGAATATCTAACCCACGTCTACGTTTTTGCGAGGCTCTTGTACGTCTAGTGCCGCTAGTATTGTTATCATTATTATTACGTATACTTCTACTTGGCCTTCCAATTGCCCTAGTTGTAGATTGTCGTGGTGGTCTTCCTCTTCTACCAGTACCTCTTGTTGCTGATGCTGGGCGTCCACGAGGTAAAATAGGCTGACGATTGTTAGTATTTTCAGAATATTCAGGAGATTGTGAATGGCGCAATCTGCCAGCCCTACTTCTTGTTACAGGTGGTCCATCTTCAGTTTCATCCCATTGATCAGCTATAGTTTCATCACCATTCATTGATTCATCAGATCCTATATCCTGTTCTTCTTCACTATCAGCTTCACTACTATCATTGTTGCGCCCTGCAGGACCTTCATCATGATAATCCTCATCGTCAGAGTCATCAGGAGGTAATACGTTTGGTTGAACTGGTGCCATAGGAAATTGGAAGATTGGAACATTTGCATTATTGCCAATATCGTTTTCATCGTCATCGTCATTGCGTACAAATTCTCTACGGCGTTTTGCAATTTGAGCACGATCCATCACAGGTAGTACGGCTGGGCGTTCTGATAAAATATCCATTTCTTCTTTATCATAACACATAGCACGTTGGGCATCTTCTAACTCAAAAGTAGGGGCATGTATACCAATATCACGACCATATCCTCTTCTTGGTTGGTGAGGATATTCAACACCTTGTAAATCAATAATTGGTGAAGGCGGTAAAGCGTGTGTTGGTAAATTAGTCTGATCATCTACAAAGGAGCCATCACTATTATTATTATATCGTACAGGATGATAATCATTATAAAAATATTGTCCACGTAACCAAGTTCTTGCTTGCGCATAATCTTTATCCAATCCATTAATACCAAATAGTGTGCATTTACCCTCATCGTCTGTGATAGCATACTTCATTCCATCCTTAGAGAATTTACAATCTAAAAATACGCGTCCTTGATGATTATGCCAGGTAATAACACTTTGACGACGAATATCCCATAAAATTACATTTCCATCATAACCAGCTGAAAGAATAGTACTTGGATCTTGAGGATGACTGTCAACAGCATATGTTTCACCTTGATGACCTTTTAGTATACAAGTAAGTTCGCCATTATAAGAGTTATAAACTTTAATGTCTCCATAAGTAGTTGCTACAATACATAATCGATCATCTGCACTCCATGTTATCATTGAAACTTTAGGTGGTTCTTCATTTTCCTGCTGTCCATTATTTGTATTTATTTGCTGAGATGTATCATTAGATAGAGTATTACTATCGTTACTATTAGCATTGTTAATAGGATTATCTTGTGTAAATAAACTTTGGTATGGTTTTAGTGGTGGACTAAGTGGTGGGATACAAGTTCCAATTTCCGATGAGTTATCAATAAGTAAATTTGCATTTGAAAGACGTCTTATTGCTTTTTGTTTAATTTCAATTTCACTTGATGGTTTTACTATTGGTGCATCTTTTGATTCTTTTATGTCCACTAATATAATATTGTTAAAACGTGACGATGATGATGATAATAATAATAATAATTAATGAATAATTATAGTACTGTATTATGCTACCATTTATTTTAAATTTATTTTACTTACAAATAATTGAATTCCAAATAGCATCTTGTTTATTATATGACCATATACGAGCTGTTCCATCCTGAGACCTATCAATTATAGTGAATAAATATAGTCATTTTTTTATTAGTTAAAAATGTATTCCTTTAGTCTTTTTTTTTAACCTACCCACTAAGTATTCGTTGTCCATCATGACTATAAGCTAAATCAGTAACACTTCCCATATGACCTTCTAAAATTGCAATAGGAACAACAGGTAGAAGCTGATCTTGTCCGCCTTTATCTGGGAAAAGAGCACTAGCAGCTTTTCGTCTACCTCTTCCTGGACCATCCTGGCTTGAGGCCTTTAATTCATTTCTTGTTGATTTTGCAGTATCTTGCTGAGATTTTTTTATAGCTGAAAACACATAAACAAACCCATCATCTCCAGCCACAGTAAATTTTGATCCAGTATAATTAAATGATGAACACCTTAATTTATCTATTGCTTTGAATTTACAACTATATGTTATTGGTGACTCAGGGTCTGAAAATTGTAATGTATCACGATTCCATTTCCATAATCGAACAAGTCCGTCTTCATTTGTTGCCATTAAATATCTTGTTTCTGATCTTGGTGAAGGAGAAAATCTCACCGTTGTAAATGGCTTTGCCTAATAAAATAATAAATACATAAATAAAAGAAAAAAGAGAAAATGTATATATATTATTATTATAATTTTCAACAATATTTTATTTTATACTTACTACAGATGTAATTGGCCTTAAACATACTACTTGTCTATATCCGTCCATTGTCCATACTCTTACAAATCCATCTGATGATGCAGTTGCTAATAGTGTATTTTCTTCATTGATAGCTATATCGGTTATGACACTACGATGACCTCTAATTGTATATATTAAATACCCAGTTCTAACGCACCATACTTTCACCAAATAATCATCACTTCCCTATAAAAATAATAATCAAAAAGAAAAAAAAAGTTCATTGAATTAAGTTGATATGAACACATTATTTGATTATTTATTATTACTATTATCCTCTTACAGTAAATAATCTTCGATTAGTTTTATCAAATGCTAAACAAAATACAGGAAACCTATGACCATGGAGAGTAACACGCTATTTAAATAAATATAAATACGCAAAAAAATAAATAATAATAATAAATATAAACAAATGAATATTTCAATATAATATACCTCTTTGTAAAATGTTGATAAAAACGCTTGATTACATGCATTTTGTAAAATTTTAATCCCCATTTCACGAGCAATTAATTTTCGATCTATTAATTATAACAGTAGTAACAGTTGTTTATGTCAATATTTAGCGATTGTTACTTTTTTTATTATTCTATTTTTTTTATATTTAAAAAAAAAGGATGTGTAGTTTCACTTACGAATAGATAAGTCGGTTAGTTCATTATATGACATAGTTAAATAGTTTGACTTTTCATGTTTTTTTCCAGGTACAAAAGCCGATAACATAGTCAAAAGTGATTCATCACCATGACGTAAAGCATTGCTTCTAAGCATACTTGGATCACCAGTATTTTTATAATGTTGAAGAAAATTTCCTAATAATGATAATAGGTATTTTCCATCTACATCAGGGTATTTCATAGCCTACATAACAAGAATTAAAAATAAATATTCGAGTTTTTCCAAGTAACTATAAATTTCTATCATTTCTATTATTACTCTTATTTATATTTTATTATTACCAATCGTTCTATCGATAAAGGCACTTGTGAACCATCATATGTCATTGTATGTGGTAATAATTGGCGATGTTGATTAAGTTCATTTTCTAATACTTTAGCTGATTCTTTACATGGTCCTTCTCCTAAAAATTTTACGATAAGATAGTAAAGCTATTTCAAAAGAAGTTAAAATAAAACATTAATAAAGGTAACAATAATAATAATAATAATAATAATAATAATAATAATAATAATAATACATTAGAATAAATAATCCATCTATATATTTAACGATTATAGATCTGTGTAGATTGTTCTGTGTTTGCTTTTGCTAAACTTTTATAAATGTATATATTTATGAATATTTATAAATCTTTAAATCTGTATTAAAATCTTACCTCTAGTGAAAAAAAAAAAGAACCATGCAAGTAACAAATAATATTAAAAAATGAAAATAAAATACAAGGGTAACGCGTAAATAAATGAATATTGATGATATGTTATATATAGCATGTCCAAATTTTCATGATTTTTTTCATTATTAATTGAAATAGAATATAAAAGTTATGTATACCTTGTTCCATATTTTAGTGAGTTTACAAAGTTTAACAAGAAAGAAAAAGTTAAAAAAAAATTACAATCACTGTTTTAAAAAAATCGGGATTTGAAAAAAATAAGAATATTTAAATCTAAAAAGCATTAATGTCCCTATTGTTCCAAGCATATGTGAAGTAGGTATAACCTATTAAAGGAACCATATAAAATCTACTTCTCAGCTTATAGTCTTTTCTTTTCTAACTATATTTTTTTACTATCTCTTACTATTTTCATTTATGTATACCTTTCATATAATGCTTTGTTTGAAGTATTTTTGAAATATAAGGTTCCTTTCAAAAAAAGGTAAAGGTTGAGAGCTTAAAAATAAAAAAATAGAAATAGATCTGTAAATAAAGACAGTTCATTTTTTTTTTAAAAATAAATAAAAAAAAATGGATGCCTATTAAATCCAATATTTATTCAAATCCATAAAAAGTGAGCCAATTAACTCGAAAATCTAACAAGGCTATGGCATAATTATTCTCTGTGTATGCTGATTTTTATAAGAGAGTTCTAACTACTTGCAGATTAAATGAGGAATTATATTCAAGCTGAACACTGATTTATCTCCATAAAAAATAAATTAATTGATTAGACAATTTTAATCAAAAAATGATCACAAGTATTAACTAGATATTTAATAGGCTACATTCTGGTTAAATATTTATTTATTTTCGAGAATATAAAACAATAAACTCACAACTGTAACAGAAAAATAGGTTAACCATTCCCAATATGTCGCTTCATTTTTACCTGCGTATATACTTGTTAGAAAAATATAAAGATGTGCGCCTAAAGGTGTTGTATAGAAATAAAATGCCAAAATTTGATTAAATAAATAACCATATGTAGCAATATGCGAGCAAGGTAACCAAGTTTTTTTTTTTTTTTTAGATTCTAGTTTAATATTCATCAATGGACAGGTAAAACGTTAAAGATCACCGGATGATATAATATAAAATTGAAATAAAGTGTTTATTATTTAT